>JAQFZL010001097.1:0-11580 GCA_034695685.1 Galumna lanceata
TTTAAAATATTACAAATGTATGTTTTAGAGGTTTTACTGATTTATTTTTTAACCGCACTATCTATAACCCCTGAATTTGCCATGTTAGGTTAAATAGAGCACAAGCATAAGTAGTGAATATAAGACATAATAAGTTAAAATAAAGTTATGCTCCAATTTTTACTTTTTATATAATTTATTAATATTTTATATTCATTATTTCAATATTTGTCACTCAAATAAATCTCCTATAAATGAGACATTTTCGACTGTTTGTACGGTAACCGAAACCTTTGCAAATGGATATCCCATTGTTTCCACACTAAGACTTCAATAGAATAAAAGTTGTCATTAAATATGATTATATTTATATTCAAATTAAATATGAGAAGATATGAGAAAAGGGGGGCCAAACACTTCAGTAAAAACTTTAAAACCATATCTCAAGAACCATAAGAGGTTCAAAGTAGGGCTTCAGCTAAAACCTATCTATTGGTGAAAAAGGGGACACATCTGATCCCCATTTTTCCAAATAATTTGTGTCCAAATAATTATTGTATTTTTGAAATGTTTTTATTCCAACTTTTGTGGAGAGGTTTCTCTTATTTTAATTACCGGACACACAATTTCTAAATAAAGTCAACAATCAGTACAATTGCAAACAAAATGACTAATAAATACCACAAATGATTTTTTTGATAAAATGCTTAAAAAAGTCAATTAAAATAATGATAAGAAAGATATTGACTTATTGACAGTATTTCTAATTTATTATAATTTATAAAACTTAAACATTTGTCCCGTTTTTAAAGTTTTAGTGATTGAATTCAATGTTTATTAAGAGAACTAAAAGTGAGAATAAGTAAAAAAGAGTAATTTGTGGCTATTGTTTAACTATTGTTTAAAAGCTAACAAACCTTAAGAGGTATTTACAGCTGACATTTCAAAGGATTATTAAATATTATTTTATACAAATAATAGTGAGTTCTCATAAACTTTATGTTTGATTTAAGTGAAGACACATTTACTACTTGTAATACAAGAGTTGTGGTTTGAGGCGGAGTCTAAAACTAACCGACTATTTGAGTGATATTCGGGTTAAGTCATAGTTTGCACTGTTTTGGAGTTAAACCGTTATATAGCAGTGTTTGCACTCACTTTTCAATTTATTTTTATTGATTTCGTTTGCATTTTAAATACCTTTAAATCATTGAATATTTAATTATAAAAAAAAATATATTGATTTGTTTGATCTGAGGAACGAATGGGTATCAGTGGTGACGATGAGGTCGACTTCAAGGTATTTATTTAGGAATACATTGTCTTATTTTAATTGTTTCCTAAGTATTACAAAACACGCAAACTATTGACTATTAGTTTGTTTTTAACATTAATTTCAATAACTTTAGAAAACAATTGAATTTTTTTAGAACTCATCCCTTAATATGTGTTTTGATTTATTGTTTGTTATTAAATGTAATTATAAAACAAAATTATATTTTAATTTAATATTAGATGAATGTATTGAAGCCGACGACAAAAAGGGCGACGTCTGCGCCACCGGTCAAACGAAATGCTTTGACCGCATCTAAAGTCATCTCTTCTGACCCCAACTCCAGTAAGTCTTTGAATTTTTACTAAAAACTACTTTTAAACAAAAATAGTGTTTTGAATATTATTTCAAATTATTTAAATAAATATTTTTTTTTTTGTTAAATATAATCAGTTATTAAATGATTTTAAGACAATAATTATATTAAAAGTATTGACGAAATGGTGTATTAACTGATTGTTTATTTTGTGTTCTTAAGGGACGGGCGCTGCGGATGAAGAGATGTTTATGAACTGTTTTGAAGACGTGCCGCGAGTTATGATATTTTCGAGTAAAGACTTGGAGAGAGAAATAACTCGAATAAAAGAGTGTTGTTCTGATCCAAGTATTCATTGGGAGAAAAGAGCCGAAGCTATTAAAAGGCTTCGTTCGCTATTAATGGCCGGCGCCGCAGATTTTGATGATTTCTTGGGTTATCTTAAACCTCTTGAACTATCATTTCAAGTATCGGTAAAAGACTTGAGATCTAAAGTGGTTCGCGAGGCCTGTATTACAATCGCATATCTGTCGCAACGATTGAAAATCAGGTATTGTTTATTAGAATCAATAAAATATAAAACAATTAATTGTATTATGATTTCAGATGCGATCGATTTGCAGAAGCATTACTTCCAACTCTTATAAATCTTATACAAAATAGTGCCAAAATAATGTCGAGCTCTGCAGTGGTGGCCATCCGTTTCATTATTCAATCGACTCATTCGAGTCGTTTGATTCCAATAATTACATATAATATCTCTTCAAAGTCTAAAGAAATCCGGAAGTCTTGCTGTGAATTTTTAGATCAATTGTTGCAGACGTGGGCAACACATTCTCTTGAAAAACACGTCACAATCCTTCAGGAAGCCATCAAAAAAGGCATTAGTGATGCCGATCCAGAGGCCCGTACTTTTGCCCGGAAAGCTTTTTGGGGATTCGCTGATAAGTTTAAAAAGGAAGCGAATTGTTTGATGCTTTCTTTGGACAGTAATAAACAACGAGTTCTTAATGGCGAACACAATATTTCCAACTGGAGTTCAACCAATTCTCTCGACAAAGCGTCACAACAAAGGCCTCAGTCTTACAGAACAAATAGCGTTTCTTCGAGTAATTCTATTGAAAACATTAACCGTCAAATCGGGGGTTCATTAAAGTCTCGTTCAGGAATTCCAATATTTTCTCAAAAATCTGAGCGTAAGCTTAAGCTAATTATCGAATGCATGTCATATCCCTTCGTTTTTTTTATGTTCAGCGTCTGCACGTGTGGTTCCCTCTCCTTTTAGAACAACCAGTGCTATTGACCCCGGAGCTCAAAGAAGAGCTAAAGCAAGAGCCGCATATTGTGCGGCATTAGCCCAACCAAAAGTTTTACCCAATTATTCTGTTCGTAAGTTTTGTTTTAAACCCTTTTTTAATTTTACAATAATTTTATAATATATTGATATTTAAATTAAAATAAATAATTCATTAAAAGCGCGAACGACTCCAAAAAGAGTGGATCCTTCAGTTATGACATCTCCTGAGAGAAGTCGTTCTAAATGTCGAGTTTCGAAGTCACAACCAGGAAGTCGTTCGGGTTCGCCCTCACGACTCAATTTTAATTCAATGCAATTCGACTCTCGTGGACATAGAGTTCGTAGAAAATCAGGAATACCCACTTCGACGAGTAGAGACTCGAGTCCTAATCGACTCAATAGTGGCTACAGTTCTATGGAAAGACGTTTGAGTTCTAGTGGAAGGAATAGATATTTGGCGACAAACAGTTCAAATGATAGACAGACCCCATTAATGGCAGAAAAAATACTTCAACAAAGCAAAGAAGCGGAGGCAGCTCTTGAAGACGCCTTAATAACTGATTCAAATATAATAACTCATCACAAGAGATATAATAATTTATTCGACGATCATTCCGATGAAAGCGAGACTTCGAGGTATAGATTAAATACTGAATCAATTTTGACTCAAATCTTTTTTCAGTATTTGTTCCGATATTTCATTCACTTCTTATGGCGCCCGAAAAGTAGAGGTATTTTCAAATTAAATATAAATATAGATTTATTTGATTTAATATATTTAGGACGTCCAGGATATAATTCACAATTTGTCGAGTAATCACTGGTCAGATCGAAAAGAAGGTTTACAAAGTTTGGCCCTACTCTTTAGGGACTCAACTCGAGTATTAAATTCATATGAATTGAAAAGAATTACAGATATATTCACGAAAATGCTTTTGGATCCGCACACAAAGGTATTGAGTGATTGATATAATGTACGTATAATTAATAAATTTATATTGAATTTGTTAGACGTTTACACTATTTTTGGGAATACTTAACGATTTGATAATACTTTACAAAAATGAATTAAATTCATGGCTTTATATTTTGATGACTCGACTATTCCTTAAGATCGGAAGCGATACTTTAGGTTCAATTCAGAGCAGAATATTAAAGACATTTGAATTAATAAGAGAATCGTTTTCATCTGAAGAACAGTTTATTGTAATAATTAGATTTTTGTCGGATCAGACACAGACTCCTAATGTAAAAGTGAAAACCGCTGTTTTACAGTATTTAATGAATTTAATTCCAACAATGGATTCAAATGATATAAACTTTAATTCACGAAATAATCACGAAATACAGCTGTCATTAATGAAAATAATTTCGTGGACCGCAGACCCTAAGAGTTCCGAATTGAGAAGAATATCGCAAGACGTGATCGTCGACTTATATAACTTGAATTGTGGAGATATGTCTCTAATTATTAACGCTTTACCCAAAACGTAAGAAAGATTTATAGTTTAGTTATTATAATTGAATTGTTGTTAATAAAAGTTATGGTATATTTCAGATACGAAGACGCGGCCCTTCAGATAATTCATAATAAGAGGCGAACTCGAAGTGAATCGCCAGCATTTAGTCCTTTATCTGGACTGTCGTCACTGTCATCATTGCGCAGTTCATCCATAATGAAGACAAATATGGTTCAAACGTTTAATAAACTGAGTCTTTATGACGAAACAGAAAATTTAAATCCGGATGAGATTTACAATTCTTTGAGAAAAACTACAGACGAAATACAAAAGTATAGCTTTAATATCGATTCGGAAACGATTATAAATACTTCAAATAATACATCGAAGCAAACGACGAGTCCTACTATTAGTCCAAAGAAAACAGTTTTGGGCAGAAATTTCAAAGACTTGTCGAGTGCTTCACAAGACTCAGGAATTAGTCAATTGGACGGCACTTCAATAGTAGGCCCGACTACTCATAATCGAACTCCAATTAGTTCTCCGGTAAAACAACAACATATTAATGATAATAATAATAGTTGTGAACAGCATAACAATAATAATAGTAATAATCATAACCACAACAACAACAGCAGCAAAAGTGGAACAATAGTCGGTTATTCTCATAATGGAAATCATTCGTATGTGGAGTGCGATAACTCAGCATATTTTAATACTGTTCTGATTGGATTGAGAGCCAATACCAAAGACATTGAATCTCAAAAGGAATGTCTAAATGACTTAATAGAACTTATAAGGGAAGGGAGTAGTGAGGAATGGGCTCTACGTTTCAAAGAAGTATATAAAATATTGTTGGATAAGATAACTGAGGAGTCGAACGGTGCGATTAGAGCCACATCTTTAAGAGTGATGTGCGAACTATTAATGAAAAGAACTAAATATTTTCCAGAATATATTGAGCTGACAATTCTGAGAATACTAGAGTCGAGTAAAGATAGTGAGAAAGAGGTGGTGCGCGCCGCCGAAGGAGCAGCCGGTACTGCGGCCGCTGTTCTGCCGCCCGAACAGTGCCTCAAAATACTTAAGTCTGTAATAAAAAGTGGAGAAAGTCCTATGAATATCGCAGCCATAAAAATGTTAACTAAAGTAAGACTTTTATTCAAATAAATTTTAATAAAATAATTAATTATTATTTTATTTATTTAGTTAATAGAATTACAACCAAAACATATTGTAATGGATTTGTTACCAGAAATGATGCCCGCATTACTTCAGGTCTGACTCTTTATTTCAATGTTATTCATAATTATTGATATTATTATCTTTTTTGTAGGCTTACGACAATCCAGAGAGTGCTGTACGAAAGGCTGCCGTCTTCTGTATGGTCTCAATTCATGGCGTCGTCGGCGAAGCAATGAATCCATATTTGTCTTCACTTAATGGCAGTAAAATGAAACTCTTGAAGCTTTACATCGAAAGAGCTAAAAGCCAGTCGGGGACGAGTTCACCACTTTTGGCCACCAATTGCTGATAATCAAAACGAAGCGCACTTTACAACAACAACAACAATAATAATAATAATAACAGCCCTACAGTTCTGTGCCATTCGTTTTTTTCCTCTTCGACTGACTAATTGTTTTCCACATTAAATGTCATTTAATTCATTCCAAAGACGACTAACCTTTTAGTTGAGAAAATCGAAATTGTATTTCAATTTTCGAGAATTTTTTTTCAAACTTTCAAATAGTTTACAATCATTTTTATAGGAAATAAGTTTAAAATCAATTCTAATATTTTTTATTAATCGTTTGTTTTCTGTTTATTCAAGTATTTTCCACTTTTGGAAGTTTTTATCCATTTTTAACTTAAATTTCTTTTCGATTCATTTTATTGCAACTAATTTAGTATTTATTGTCACAAAAAAAAACTAAATTTTTCTAATATTATCTCAAAATACTAACGCATTTAGAAATTATTAAAATTATTAAAATTATTTAATATTTTAATTAATTGTCAACTAAACAGAATTTGAGACATTCGGTCAAAACTTATTTTCAGAGATGACTCAATACCGATGGCATACATTTCGCACACTTTTCACACTCTCTAATAAAACTTCTCTCATTTCATCATTTTTTGGAGTGAGAGGAGAGGAGAGGGAGAGATATAAAGAGAGAGAGACTTAAAGAATGTTAATTTTTTGCAATAAAATATCGCCAATAAATCGCTAAAAATGACTAAAAATTTATTCTTTCAAATAAGAAAAGCAAACTATAAATATGTGGTAAAGATTTTTCATTAAAATAACGTTCACCGGAAGTGTTGGTCAACTCTAAACCAATGGATACCATTTTTCATTGAAATGTAGAACACATTAATCAATGAAATGTCTGTCAAAATTGACAGTAATATTACTCACTTAAGTCATACATTAGTGAACTGTATTTAGAATTTAATTTACTTTTGAAAACTTTTCAATAAAGGGTTCAAAGTCTGAACTTCAGAGATATTGAGTCAGTGCCAGGCGCATTTTTGACCAATCTGTGGAAACACGGAGGGTAATAGCGGTTATTCTTAGAAAGTTAAAAAATAATGGTCTTTCAATGGTTTTTTCCAAGAGATAAATTGCCAAAAAATTCTTATACTGTAAAACCTCTTCAATATCAACAATTATTTAAACAAATTCTTCACTTCATTATATTCGAAACCCTCTATAACTTCAACTTAATCTCTCGATCACTCTCTTTAGTGGAGGTTTTACTGTTTAAAAATAATTTTTTCTTTGGATTTTCATTAATTCCTTTTTTAATTAAATTAATTAATTATAGAACAAAAACTAATAAATTTAATCATTTTATATATAATTTAATTTTGTATACATTTTTAAACAATTTTTAATCTTTTAATTATTTTCTGCAAAACATTTGTTCTTTTAATGGGATCACTATTTTGAGCAAATTTTTAAAAAATGCTATTTTTATAGAACTGATTCGATGAAACAATTTGTTTATCAGTTGTTTTGCATTATTTTTGTCCACTTTTTGAGCATTTTTTTTAATTTAAATGTTTTCTCAAAAATTTAATATCAGATAAATAGTGGAAATGCTTTGACTCCGAAAGTGAATGAATTAACCCGTGATTTATATCACATCCGATTGTCGACTGCTTTCAAAGAACGACTTCAATTTTATTGCCTTTTCTGTGAATTTTTGCTGAATGACCCGTCACTGTTTCCGGAGGTCCACAACATTTGAACACAAAAGTGACGATTTCTTTACCGAAATTCGCTTCAAATCTGTTTTCAATTAAAATATAAGTCTTTAACTAAATATTTTCAGATATCGATTGGAAACGATTGGTTTAACTGTTTTAAAAGTTTACAGAATTATTCATTACTTACTCATTACTAGTTTGAACTTCAGGAGGTTTTCCGCAGGCGTTCTGAATAACTAAAAACAGTTTTGTCACAATTTCTATGACGTGCGCCGATTCAAACACAAATGATTTATTCAATTCCGGTCTAATCTCGTCCTATATTTTAATTTCAATAAAAATTACAAAAAATTAGTATTAAATGATAATAAATAAACTTTGAATTACTAACAGAGGAAGTATGAATTACAACGATGTCATCCATATATGGACTCAAAGATATCCTAAATATTTGAGTGACAGGAATACTATATTTGCATTGCATTGTCCTCTGATCCAAAATAATCAAAGCACTTGTGCTGATCACTAACAACTTCTGAACAAACTTTAAAATATAAAATATTTTATTTTAGTTTATTTTTGTATAAAATAGAAGAAATTAAAAATGATTTGATTTATGTTTTATACACTTTTATAATACCTTTCCTCCAGTTTTTGTAATTTTATTGACGATATCTGCAAAGACAACGTATTGATCGCCCAATTCATTAGAACATCTCTTCCAGCGAACACTTTGTCTGAGACGGACGTAATCGCCTCGAAAGGGATGCGAAACACTTTTCTTATACGAGACTTTTCTGTCGCGGAATATAAGACTTGCCGTCACTTTCTCTCTCATTCTGTTTCGGGCCGTTTGATCAAAACGTAACCGATATTTGTGGCACTGAAATAATCCATAAAAAAAACTTTTTTTTCATAAAATTATGACTTACTCTCCATTTGTGGTAAATTTTGCGCAATAAATAATTTGTGTGCTGTAAAGAACGGGGGGCTGACGGCCAGTCTCTAAATAAAGGGGATGGAGGAGGAAGTCTTCGCGATAACCAAAGAAGATATCTTTTCCTCTGATACGTAAGTTTTTTTTTTTAAAAAAATGAAATGAAAATTGAGTCATACCTTCCAAGTCTTATAGTTTTTGGCGATAATCTTCTGGCAAATTACTAATTGTATGAAAAACTTGCGTTGAGCCCAACCTCTCCAAACTTTTTGAATGAGTGTCGCCAACTCATTGAGTCGTAGTGTTCGGTATTCATCTAATTCTGTCATCTAATGTATAGTTTTGGTATTTTATTTTAAATAACAAAAGAAAAGCTTCAAATAAATACCGTTCGCAGACTTTTGATGAAAATTTTAGTTCTGCCGAAAGTATACTCTGAGGAAGAAATTGGGAATTCATTGAGCAAAAGTGTTATGCCTTCAATAGGAGAACCCTTCCATTTGGGCCAAGTAGTGTTCGTAAGCATTTTATATCGCTTTAAAAACGATTCATAATCTTCTTTATGAAAATAACCGGCTCTTCTCAATCGAGAGAACTCAACTAACAGTTGACACCTAACCTGGTGCTGAACGAGTGACGTCTCAAATACTTGAGGCTCTTTTGAAGCATTTGGTTTAATACATTTAATGAAATTTAATTGTTTTGACTTAATATTCTTCATGAGTGCACTGATAGATATTTTGAATTGAGTAGCGATAGTGGCAGGTCTTTTAATCTGAGTCCGATAAGGATTTCCTTCTGGAAACAGTACTTTCAGTAATGGATGTTCACTTTGAAACATAACGTACGATAAATCTCTACACAATATATCATTGTTTTTGTCAACAAAACCATTAACAGAATAATTCACCTGAAAGTAATATCACATTAATTTAGTTAATGACAAATACTCATCAAATCAACCATTAATTCAAACTTATTAAAAGGTAAGAGTTCTTACAGTTCCTGCAAAGTGTCTCAATCGGAAGCATTGCAGTGGCAGTGATGAAGAGCTTCCGGGATTGTGTGCTTCACAGGAAATATTTAAATGAGGCTTTAGAGGCACTACATAAAAGTTTTTGCATCCGTGGCTTTCATAGTATAGTTTGGAGCTCTCGAAATATGGACTGTTTTCAAATTCCTTACTAAGATTCTGAAGGAAAAGTTCGTCGTTTATTGGCATCGGTTTTAGGCACTCTTCTTCCAACATCGCAAGAATCCCGTGATTGTTCTAAAACATTACCACAAATAGTTATTACTAAAGAATTTTTTTACTTTAAATTAATATTAGAATCTTTTGAATTTGAAAATATATTAATATTTGTCTCAACTTTTTATTAAATTGTAATTATATTAAAATGTTTTTATAAATATAATGAAAAAATGAGGTTATAATTACCTTTTCAATTAATTCACAAATTCCATTATTATTGAAAAAGTCAATTCTCTTCCAAATAATTCCCTTCAAAAGATAATTTCAAATAAATATTTTAATAATTTGGGCAAAAATGAGAGAAGAGTACTCTAAATACAATTTGATTTTAGTCTTTTCATATCCTCAATATTTTGTTAACAATATATTATTAATATTAATAACAAAGTTTTTGGAACAAAAATGTTTGTATACTTCTTGAACAATGAAGTCACTGTCCATTACATTAGTCAATAACTCTTATAAATTTCAAGTTATTATAACTTATAAATTAAAAGTTATTATTTAAAAATTTTAATTTATGAGTTATAATAGGAATTTTAAATAATGGCGTTTGATTATAATGAAAGGTGAAAATAGAAATATAAAAACTACGATTCTTAATGATAATCAATATTTAATGAAAAATAAATAAAATTAATCTTAAGTTATATTTTAATTGATTTTTCCAACCCTAGATAAGTACACAATTTCCGTTCTCTGATTATTCGTATATTAACTTTATTTGAATTTTTAGATTAATTTATTCATAGAAATTATGATATTTTTTTCTTTATTCTATTCTATTGTTTCCTTAATTCCAAGTTAATTTTAATTCTTAGTTTCATTAAATTCTTGCAAATATTATAAATCATTTCAAAAATCTTCACATTTTTTATAACTTATGTTAATTGAAAATGCATTCAAACTATAATAGATTAGTAACTAATCATTAATTTATATTAGAGATCCAAGTTAAGGTTAACCGATTTGGGCTATGTTTTCCGGTTTAGGATTTTGTCATTGAGTTTGGGTTCTGTTTGTGTTTCTCTGAAAAATTTTCAGTTAATTCTAAACCGAAAAAAAATTAAAATTTTTCAGTTTTTCTGGTTTTTAACGAAATTGAAACTAAAATGAGTGAAAATTTGTAAAATAACTCAATTTTTAAATTTTGGTTTTGAATATTATTTAGTGATGAAAATGTAAATTATATGAATTTTTTATTCAAAACATTAAAAGTGTTGATTTTATACTTTTATTTTGAATTTTATTTCAATATCTCTTCACAAATGAATTTCGATATTTTCATTATTAAACTTTTGGTTTTGGTTGTGATTACTTCCCAACCAATATTAGTTTTTAGAACTGATCTAGTTACAATTTCTAGTCTAATTTAAGAGGTGTTACTCTCAATTCTTACTAAGAATTTCTTAGGTATAAATCAGATAATTAAGTGATTTAAAAGTAGGATTCAATTGAAATTACTGTAGTTAACACTAATGTAATAATCAAATGATTGACTTACTTCTTTGATATATTCCTCTTGCTCATATTTTAAAGTTAAATCAATAAAAATTTGATGCAGTTTTTCATTGCAATAATTGATGAGAAATTGCTCGAATAAATTTTTCTATTTATAAATTAAGTTAAAATGTTTTAAAAAATTAAAAGTTAAACAGTTTGAGTAAAAATTAAAGCGTAAATTATATAAAATAAATGAAAGTTAAGCCAATACTTACTTCAAACACTTCAAAACCGTAGACATCGAGAATCCCGACAGACCTTCGCTTACAAATTACTTTTGACTACAAATAAATAATAACTTTAGTTTCGAAGATTTATTACACAAATTAAATGTTATTAAAATTTAA
>JAQFZL010001098.1:0-11576 GCA_034695685.1 Galumna lanceata
TAATTTTTCATTTTTCTAACACCAGTTGTGAAAAAAATCTTATAAATAAACAAAAGCTAATATATTGTATACTTATATATCATAAGAAATTTGAAAAAATTTCAAGAAAAAAGTGGTTTTTAATATTAAGTTTTAGTAATATATACTTAATATCCTTAACCCAGACTTGAAAAAAGTTGATTATTATTTAATGCATTGAATTTCATTACATAATAAAGTCTTTTTCAATCATTTATATTGAGTTCAATACAGAATCTTTAATATAAAAACATAGAAAATGAATACTTTTATTTGAATTTCAAGTTTAAGTTCAAACACATTATTTGCGCTAATTTTCAATTCAAATCGATTGTTATTTTTGATTAATTTTATAATAAATAACTAATTTATTAATCAATCAAATGTCAAGTTTTATTGGAAACGATGAGAAATGAGCGGAAGAAAAGTTGTATTTCAGGTTAAAAATCGGCTGATTTGAGCCAAATATTCGCAAAAATGTTCATTCGTTGGGTTCAACACATTTCTAATTAGTAATTGAATTAACGCCAGAAAAAACACATCAATCCTTTTCAAGAAAAAATAAAAAATTGATTTGATTTTAACCAATGAATAAAATTAGTCTCATATTTAGTGTTTCATTCATTTAACAAAAGTTCTAATGTTTGAACAAAACTAATATCAAATCAAAGAATTACTCATCAAATCGTTTACTCAACAAATTAATGGCAAAAAACATAAAACTATTTCTCAAACATAAAAATTGAAAAAAATTCAATTCAGAGCTAATATTAAGAATAATTCAGTTTATATTTGAAAAGACATCTCATTGTAAATATTGAACACAAAAAGCACACGAATTGCCATTCGATGACTTCAGGCAATCACTTCATCAGAAAAAAAGTGAACACAAATTGTCTGACAAATCAGACACACATCACATCTTCGGAGGAAAAATAAATATCTGTTTTCTGGATTACATCCAGTAATAGATTCAAAGATGTCTTTGTTATAATCCAAACATTTCGAAAAGAATGTCCACATTATCTAAAAAAATATGATTCCACGGAAATCAAGTAAATTGATGCCAAAGACAGTAATTTTTAGGCCAATCAACTAAACATATGGGGAAAGCCTTCAATTGTCTGATCACTTGTTTTGGCCCTAAAGCCAAACGGGAATAAATTTCAACATTTTTCATACAAAATGTAAAACCTTTGTTCAAATCGAAGAGAATTTCGGCCCAAAGAATAAAATCCATAAAATTTTAGTTTTTCTTTACTTTTAATGAACAATAAGTAAACTTTTTTATGGTTTGTTTGCAGAAAAACTTTGCAATAAAAAAGTTTAATACGATATTCGTCATTAATTTTTTTCGCAATGACCTGGATCAATTTACTTATTAAAACTACTCAATGATGAGATTAAATATCAAATCAAATATCAAAACAACCCATAAAATACTCTTTTATGTCCATTAAATACACTCTAATTGTGAAATCAATCGATTGGAAACATAATTAAGAAAATTGAAAAAAATGGCAAAAATTTAAATAAAATTGAAAATCAAATTCAAGTCACGTATTAAACAAGTGATGCAAAACCCATTTCTGGCCTAATATTGAGTTTCAGTGATATTTCAATGATCACACATTAAACCTAATTCTCTATTCTCTACACAAAGGGATGTAAGGAGTTGTGAGGAGTGGACTTTCAATAAAACTGTTGGCACCAAAAAAAACGTTAAGTCAGTATTTCTCGTATTGAGTGGTCATCACTTATGTCAAACATTTCAAGTAAAGAAGGAATGAGTTTTTTGACGACTGATATCAATGGCTATATTTCTAACAAATGCCAAATGCATTATGCATTACATCCATTCATGTTTAGACCATTGATTGTGTGCAACAGAGGACTCACTGCTCGACCAGAATAGGCGCTCAACACAACAAAAGTACTTAAATTCAATATACAATATATTTATAAACGTTGTGATGGAAGGGCTGACTGTTAGGCTTCAATGAATTCCCATTCAATTTTACAATTCTTTCATCCTTTCGTTTCACTTTAAAATGGATTTAATTTTGTTCATTTGAAAAACACTCAGACTCTCTCTCTCTCTCTCTCTCTCTCTCTCTCTCCCCCTCCCTCCCTCCCCTTCTCTCTCTCCTCTCTCTCCGCACTCATCACTGAATGACGAAAATTTTGTTAAAACTTTTTGATTGAAAAATAGTGTGATTTTGAAAATCAATGCTTTGAACGAAAATTGTGTGAAATATTTGGAGTGAAAGAGATCTAAATCAGAGTCAATCAGAGGCTGTGTTACTATTACTGGAAAACTGCTAACAATTGATTGAAACGCCATCACAGATATAATGGTCAGTGAAATGGTTGGCAAAGAATTGCAGTTATTCTTCACTCAATAACTGATGGTTGAGTCAGGAGTATAGTCAACGATCACTACTTCTGTTCACAATTCAATTTAATTTAATTTTCGTTGCATTCAATACAACACTTATATAACAGTTGAGACTTCAGTCGATATATATTTTTCCTTAACTTTGATTTTATTCCTTAACTATTGGCTTAAGAAATAGTAACCGACTCTTTGCTCAGCCGTTTGTCAGCCTTTCAACAATTCTATTAGATTTTTCTCTTATATCGGAAACAACCAGAGCTCTGACTTCTGGTTAAGTGGTGTTACTTTTATAATATAAGTGTGTGTTTCGGAAAAAATGATCCACTGATTGAACCACTGAAATGGTAATGTGTCCCTCGCATAACAACACTATCCAGTAGTGGCACTACAATTGGGTTTTGGCTCAAAAGCAAAGCCAACCATAATATTATGGACGCATCTGTCGCACCACAATATATACCGTATATTATATAACAGGAGTAACAGTTAGAGCACAGCCTTCACTGCACTCATACATCACACAGAATTTGGCGGTAATTCTTTGCCACAAAATTAGAGCCAAATTTTATTACTTTTCTTATATTATATAACATATCGATTAAAAAAGAGCCCAAAATATATTTTGCATATGTTTTCAAGTAATAACTCTAATATAATATATAATATAATATGTTATATGTTGTGCCAAATGTTTTCCTTAGATTTTAATCTCTATATTTTGGCTCAAAATTTGAAAATTTGAATAAAAGTATTCGAATTAAAATTCAAAAAAAAATTCTTTCATTTCTTTCATTGAATGAGATTTTACTCAATTTTTCATAAGAACTCAGATTTCATTCAAAAAGATATGAGAAATGTTTTATGAAAGAGAGAGTGGAATATAAAAGGAGTAATTTGTGATAATTTTTCACTTATATCTCAATTATTAATCAAAGATTTCATTCAAAAAATTGGATCATTTTTTTCGGCAAAAAACCAATTGAAAGAAAACGTCTTAAGTGTGAGAATCCATTTATTATATAAAAATGGGTTGTTTTCCAAAGATATTATCAGATTTAAGGCTTTTTAATGAGAAATAATAAAACACCTCATCTAAAGGGCAGCCAATTTTGAAGGCACACCTTTCAGTAGAGATCCATACCATCGATTGGAACAAAACAATATTTCGATATCAAAATTGGTTCATCTCTTTTACCTGAACTACAGCTGTGTTTTGGCTCATATTTTTGAGCCCAATTTAATAGTTTTTCATTATTTAATTTATTATTAAAATATTCAATTGATTCATAAAAAGCGTTTTGTCAGTCATAACGAGTATTAAATAATTCAGAATTGCATTAGAAATAAGTGATTGCGTCCAAGAATTTGCTTTGAAATCATAAAATATATGAACAGAAATGTTTAGTACTTTTTTAAGAAAGTTGTAAATCAAAAGTAGTTTTACGTCAAAAAAAATGGTTTAATTTATTGTTTGACACATTTTTCATATAAAATTTTCTACAATTTTTTTAGAGTTCACGAAATATTGAAAATCAAATTCAATTTTATGTGTCATTTGATGGAAATTTTCATTAAATATCCAACAAATAATTCATTTAATTTTCAATAAAAAGAATTTTTCATCAAAAGATATAAACGTTTTAATAAATATTTGACAAAAAATACATATAAAAATAAAATTAATTTAAACTTCAAATTTAAAAACGCCTGAAATACACAAAAAGTTTCAAAATTTAATTTTCTTTATATATATATTTCAAAGGATTTTCAAAACTAAATATAATGGACTCTAATATTTATAAAACATTTTAAAGAATTTGTAGAATTTGTGAAACCTTTAGATCATTGAAAAATGATCTAAATGATGCTAGGTACTATTGAAAATAAGTTGGATTTGAAGAGAAAAGCAAAAAATCCATTCCTTTTTACACACGAATGACTTCAAAACTAGTGAAACACTTTTATAAAGCGATTCACATTTACTACAGAATGAAATCAAATAATTTTATTTTGATTTCTTCAGTAAAGACTGAAAAAATTGATTCATTGAATTGCATTTTTCAAATTCGAGGTCAAAATACAAGAAGTGTTTTGACAAAAAACGATGACTACAATTGCATAACAAAAAAAGCAAAACATATAACAAACACCGAAACTATTCTATGTTTCAAATGATTCATTCAATTGAAAAAATTGGGAAATAATTGAAATTCTTCAGACCAGTAATGATTGAATTTCTATTCAATTGGTTCCGACATTTCTCACTATAATAGAGATAATTAGCATTTGATTACAATGACTTCTTGTGTCGATTGCCGTTAACTAACACTCACTCATGTCTTTCAATTGATTAACAAATACAGGAATTCCTATTCAGAGAGCAATAAGTTTTCAATTAAAGGTTCAATAATTCAAAATATAATTCAAATTCAGTGAATCGAAAGCATAGATAACAAGATTTCGATTAATTTTAAATTTTATAAAATATCGATAAATCAAACAAATAATAAGAAAATATTGAATATTATTTCCGAATAACAAAAGCGTTAATAAAATCTCAGAAAAAGTCGTTTAGAAAATATCCCGAAAAGAAATTGAATTATGGATTGCAAACCAAAGCCGGTGCCGATAAAACCCTAACTATTGTTCAAATATTAGAATAGATTTAATACAATTGAAGATAATAAACAAATTATTAAATTTCCGAAAAGACTTTACTTTCGGTATATCAACAGAAGAGGCATAGAATCGGCAGAAAAGGGCCACAAAAGGAATTACCAAAATATTAATAGAAATAAAGAAGATTTACATATATTTTTGTGTCGATTATATTTGAGAGTAGAGTAAAACTCGGACTTAAAACAGCGCTAACTATTACTCTAATCCGTGAGAAACGGACAACAGGACTGGCAGTGACTTTGAATATATGAGTAAAGCACTGAACACTAGACTCACTACATCGACGACTGGATGTAATCTCGTCAAATAGGAAATGTCATTTCAACCGTTCCAACGATAAGAGTATTAGAAAAAAAATCTGCCGAAATATCGGAGAAATTTTTACAAAATTCAATAAATGCTCTTTTGACACGTACGTTCACAAATACGTACTTATTCTGTGTGGGCGACATAAAATACCAAGCTAATCTCTACTCTCCCATTTCATTTGATCTCTTGAAATTGAATCTTAACATTTTGTTTTTCACTAAAAAGAATTTCACAAAAATGACCTTGCTTTATTTACTAGATTACAGATTAAATTGAAAAATTATTCAATAGTTATGTAAAATAACAAGTAATGGGACTCCACAGTCAACTCCATTCAACTCTAGTCAACTCCTTGGTTACTGTTTGAAAGTATTGATAGCAATCTTCAAATTGAAAACACAAAAAAAAGGTTTTTAAAGGTCTCTCCTCTTAAGTGATGTCTCTTTTCGACAAAATTATTATTCGATTTTCAGTTCACTTCGACTACACTTTAAATACACCCGAATTTGTGACCTCAAAGTTGGGTTGAGTTTTGTCTCAAATGCATTATTAAGTAAATTCTGTGCGACACAAATGCTAAATATGTTAATGTGTTTTGAATTTTCTTCCCTCAGCTCTACGACTAACAACTGTCGAGTCCTAAAAAAGGCTCAACTCTTTCGGGAGTTTTAGAAAATCAGAACTCAAGTCATTCATTCATTTATTCAAATTTGTTTTCAGTTATTTGTTTGCTATTCAAAGATTAAATGCAAAAAACATCACCGAATAAATTAGACTACTGTTCACTATTTCCAAGATTAGATCACAAGTTGTTTGCATTTTTTTTCATTTTATTTATAATTCAATTCACACCAAAACAAGACTTCAAATGCAATCTTTTCTTCAATTGAATTATTTTTTTTCTATTCATCTAATTCTTTGTCAGAATTCAAATTTGAGTCCAATTTTGTATTCATTAGTTTTGTTTAGATTTAAATTTAATTCAATTTATATTTTTTTCTAATTATATAAACTAAACAAATGACTGAATAAATACCAAATTAGTTAATAATAATAATCACAAATCAAGCCGTGATTCAACTCATTTCCCAATTAAAAAAGTGTCATTAAAACAGACATTAGAAGAAAAGGGATTCAGAAAAAATAATCAATTCAATGATAAATTGGCACAGAATTGGCACAGAATAAGAAGCATTTGCTAATAGTTCCGGAAGTTTTCTTGTATTTATTCAGTGTTGGAGTGAAGGAAAAAACTTTTCAAATCAAATAATGGATTTCTCACAACGTTTTACGGTTTGGATTTAAAGAGAGATCACAAGAATAAGAGAAAACTATTCAATGATTTATATTCAGACGTATATTCCGAGTCCTAAGAGTCGTAAAACTACTCCAAAAGAAATATAATTTGAAAAACTCTTTTATATAACAATTTATTAGTCGAGAATAAAAGCGTTTAAATAAAAATAGATTATATGTAATAAAAAGTTTAACAAATTATTTTCTCATTCAAAAACTTCTAACTTTGGGATTAGGATATGACCAGGGTGGTCACCAGAATCAACTTTAAAAGGTAAATAATTAACTAAATGGTTATTGTACATGGTGACTAAATTATCAAATTAAGAAAATTCAAAAACTAATACAAAATTCTTTTAAGAAGTAATCGATAAAACTTGAAACGAGGGTTCATTCACTGGTGGCCGTCCTCTCATTACTCGTGGCCTTAGCTCTTAACCACCAAAACATTTGCCATTAAAGTCAAGTTTTTAAACTATTGAACAAAAAAATTCAATTTAATATTAAAAGATTAAAATCGTTGATAAGGAGTCAAAAAAGAGTGGATAAAATTAATGCCAAAAATCAAAATTAAACCATAATTAAAACCCGAAGAAAACATCAAATCCGGTGTAAAACCCAATAATTTTTGGCAGACAATACACACCGTTGGGGAGAGAATACCCGCAAAGTTCTGACACTAATCATTGATTATTAAAATTAATACAAAAAACTTTCGACTCATTTGTAATTCATTTTAAATTCTAATTTTAAGCCAAAAAGTATTAATAAATTAATTAAATATTTTTCAACACAAAAGAGGGATAAAAATTAATTATATAAATAAGTGAACAAATCTGTGGGCAAACAATAATTTATTCATTGCATAAATCACGTAAAAGTCATTTATTGCAGGAGTATTAATGGCAACAACACATGAATAGCCATCGAGTGAGCAAGGTGACCGTGAAATCATACTGTCATTACCAAATATTTTCACCCAATCTATTCATAAATCGAAATAAATCTAAGAAAGTGATAAGAAGTTATCAAGGTACTATCTAATTTAGTGCTTTAGATGTGAATAAATTTAATCAGAATAGTTTCATCTGTTAACCAAATTGAACCTTGCTTATCGTTTCAAGTATTAGATAAATGAGCTGGTCTATTGAAACGAGTGTTTAGATAAATTGCATGCGGAGATCAAGTGTACGATTCCAGTTCGAGTCCATTCCTTACGCCCTATTATTTATCTAAAGCCCACACAAAATGTTGAGCACAGAATAAACTGAAAAATTCTTAATCAAAATCTTAACGACGAGTAGAGAGAAATGAAGATTAAATGGCAATCAATACATAACTAGTATTTAACCTCAGCCTAAAACAGCCTAAAACTCAACAAAAGATGGGCCGGACATCAAAACCACTCAAACTTTTGAGAAAAGGAACAGAACTCAAGTGTTTTTTTCTCGGGTTCTGTGCTATCGCTTCGTATGAAAAGTTTCTTATTTTGATCTCTATTTATCTAAACCGACGTTAGAGTCAACACATAAAGTCTTGAATCTGTATTTTTCTCTCATTCTTATCCTCTTTACTATTACTTAATGGAAACGATAATTACTTGTGATATCAAATGAGAGGCCATTAATGAAAACTCGTTGACTTATCAGCTAATTGTTGGTCTGACAAAAGCAATTCATTTATTGGGCACTTCATACCAACTAAACACTGTTGGATAGTATACTACAACACAAACCATAACATGTCTTATCTCTTACATACGACTATCATTACTACTAAACACCGGATTAAACACTAAAACACTTAAAAGTGTTTTTATGCCAAAAGTTTGAACTCGAAATCAATATCTTCTCAAATATTCATATAAACACAAAAACCACTCAAAAAAGAGTTAGGTTTTCATAAAACTGATTAAAATCTTTTGATTATAAGGAAAAACTCAAGAATATATGCAATCAAAGGGAGGAATGAATTCATCAAAATTTAAATAACAAAAATAAAATAAAATAATTCTAAGTATTTAGAGATTATCTGTATTTATATATAATAACTTCACTAAAAAAATAGTATAGAATTTCCCAAAAAATTCCGTTTATTTTTGTAAAGAATGTGATATATGTTGTGTTATGTTTTGGCAGTCATTCCAACCAAACATTAACTAAACAGTAAACCATTTTTATGTCTAAACATCCAAAATGTCTGAATTTATTGCTCTAATAATTACTACATTAATAGTCATAACAGAAATAAGGATTCATTTATGATATTTTGTTTTGACGTTAAGAAAGTTTGGCGTAAAAACAAAATCTAGTTTTGATTTCTATCAGAAATATGTGAAAACATTTGTTTCAATGAATTTATTCAACAAAAAATATTAACGAAATTTATTTTATTTATTTCTAAATTGAATTAAGATATGACTACATTCTGTGCCAAAACACAAACATATTCTATGAAGAAATAATTCTGGAGTCCATCCATAAAGAAAAAGACAAAAACGATTCACAATTTAATTCAAGTGTTTAAATACTGGGAGAAAAACCAACAAAAAAGATTAAATACATATTTTTCAACAGCGATAACACGAATATTTCATTTAAAAAAGGGGGGAAATTCGTGGTTTAGTGTAAAGAAATACATTCTAGCAAAGACTCGACACACAAATAATGAAAAAGTTTGGCAATAATTCATATTTAAGGCAAAAAAAGATTTATCTAAAAATCCAGTGCAGACCAAAAAGAAAGAGTGAGAAAACAGTCATTCATTTTATTTTGTTGTAAATCAACTGAAATTATGCAAAATCACGAACGAGTTATGAAGAGTTATTAGACTCTGAAATATCTCTTCCCAAAAAAATAAGCTCTAAATCAGAGGATGTGTTGAAATATTATTTATTTAAGTATTCATTTGAAAACTTCTAGTTTTAAGTAAAAACATTTTAAAACAGTTTCTGATTGTAATATAAAATATTGAAAAGACTGAAGTGAATGCGATCCCACTTTAGGAAGAGTGCCATTCAATCAAAACAAATAAAATAAACTCAAATAATACTCAAATATACTCAAATAATACTCAAATATAATACCAAATATAGAATAAAAATCCCAACAAAAGCTTTGAATACAATTATTGCAATAAAATATTGAAATAATGCGATGAAATCACTTTAAAATCCATAAAAACTTATTATTTTATACAAATTCCATAAACAATGAGTAATATAGTAAGACCTTGGTTCATTTTATTGCAAATTTGCATAAAACTAAAATTAATTAATTGAGAAATGATCGATGATTTTAAAAGATATCTAAGATTTTAGCGATATTTCAAATCCAATAAAAATAAATTTTCTGTTATTAATGATAAGGCCTTCAATACGTTGACTAAAATCATATAAATTGATGACTAAAATGAAATCTATGCCTAAAATGGTCTGAAAAAGAGTCTGTTTTTGAGCACTAAATTTATATTAATTGAAATATAAATTTAACAAGGTTCTTATTTAAAATCCTTTTCAAAAAAGAAAAGTAAAAATAAGGAAAGTAAAGACATGAAAGCATTTGAGGCTAACAAATGGTTTACGTCTGTAAAACAGTAGTCATGTAATGAGTGTTCTAATACTGGTGTCGGTCTGACTATCATTTGGTAATTTTACGATTGTCTGAAGTCAGGTATAAATTTAATGATAGTTTTGGAGTGAAAAAAATATTTCTCTCGTCTTAAGTATTGAATCTAATGATAAGGGGAAGTGAAACTGACATAAGCACTGGTCTGCACACTAAGTGGGTGCTAAGGAAAAGCCAACACAATAATGATATTTTAAATGACTTCTCTTTATTGAAAAATTCAATATTCATTGTCTGTTACAGTGAAGACAAAACAACAAAACAGATAATAAATAGCAAAAAACCGAACAAAACAATCATCAAAAACAAGTTGAACAGAACGGATGCCATCCGTTGATGATAGCACTGGTATTCACGATTTTCTTCATTGCAATTATATTATAGCCCTTCCAAAGTGATAATTAGCAGTCGTTTCACTTCGGCTATCAGTCCTATCCAACACATTAGCCCTACTGTCCGTCTCTTTCAAACAAAGCATAAATACTGTAATGACTTACAATGTTTTCATAAAATATGATTTTATATTTCATTTAAAATCATTTAACAAAAGTGTGAACATTTGGTTCGCGAGTTCACAGATTTCCTAAATATAGTACAACAGCTTTAAAGCTAAGATTATCAGTAAATGACCGGTCATACCGTCGTTAATATTTTAAGGAAAGCCATTTGAAAGGCTATCGGTTAGTGATTACCTTTATATTCAATTGAGACATAAGATATAAGACATTCATTGAATTTTATAATTAAAACTTTTGAACGTCTATTAGATATTTCTCATAAAATTTTGGCACAATTTTTAATTAATGAGAGAAAGAATGGGACAGAATGGGACGGACATAAATATAGAGAGCACAGAATGTAAAGTCTAAAAAATAAATAAGTTATATGACGGGTATATAATCTACAAATGAGAAGAAATAGACGTTTTGGATGTCACGCATCGGATGTCATGCAAAGACAGGATGAGATAATTTTGATTAAATTATACCAAACTATTTCTCAAAAGTGTTGGGCAAAAAAATTATGTTTTGTGCTAAACACTCATTTTTCATACGATATTCGCCCCAAAACCTTATTGTCATGTCTTTAGGTTTTTGTTTAATAAAGTTTTTTTTTTAATTCAAAAACTAAATAAATAAAAGAAATCCATTTAAGACTTTAAGAAATGGTAGGACTGATATCAGAAGAGAAAGAGATCTAACAATTCAAGAATTGATAAATTGAAGTAAAAAACAATTCATTAAAGAAAA
>JAQFZL010001099.1:0-11574 GCA_034695685.1 Galumna lanceata
TTCTTTATAAATAATTTTAACTTTTAAAATGTCGATTACTTTTGTAGGTATTTTATATGCCACACATGTATGTTATGTTATATTATTTAAGAATTCTTTAAATTGAATCTTTAACACTATATAACATCACTATTTTTTGATAAAATGTTTTAACATTAATTATTCTATATAAATATTATACTATTCTGTTGGGTGAACTAATCGATTGGGTTAACCAATATGACATCATTAAAGTACCTTACCCAGCACATAAATGACTGTAACACTATAATTTTGCTCATATTATTCATTATCAAAGATTTATTTCAATTCATTGAAAGGTTCATAATTTTCTTAAATACTATTAATTTCAAGACCTGATATTTGAGTGAAGAAGAGGTCATTCATTAGCAACAATTTTTAGCAGATGTTAATTCGATTTTTCAAGCAGAATATAATGATCTTGTTCTTTTTTTATATATCAGAGATTCATCCGAGTACATTTCCAATTAAGATACTAGTTTATTTTCAATAAGATATATAACTTATATAATACTTATATAATATAAGTATGAAAAAGAAATCGATGACTGAACACATTAAATACATGATATTTAATAGTGATGTCCCCGGAACCGATCGACAGGGGATACCTAACTTTTTGGCTCAGGGGGGAGGAAAGGAAGGGAAAACTTAAAATCGTTATATATGTAAATACTAATATATGTTTTAAAATATTAGTATTAAAACAAATTAGAGCACAATTAGTCATTTTGTCCAAATTTTCCTTAAAAAATAAGCGTAAAAACTGCTTTAAAGTTAAAAATGCAGGGGTGGGCAAAAACCGACTTCGGGAGCTTATTTTGAGCTAAAATCGCTTTTTTATATTTTGCAAAGTTTTGCAGTAGGGTATAGGGCTATATCCCCCTGTAATTTTGTCGAGGTACCCCCCCCCCCAGAAAAAAAGCAGTGGCAAAAATAAAGGGAAAAGTTTGGTTAAAAAAAGAAAAAATGAAAGAAAATTGAGTGAAAATGAATAAAAAGCAGTAAATATTAGGCAAAATATAAAAAAACATCGATTTTAGCTCAATTTTAGCTCAACAAGATTCACAGTTTTAAGCCTAAATTGAAGGCTTTGATTTTAAAAGAAAATTTTTGAAAATTCTTATTTTTTTTAGTTTTTTTAAGGAAAACATAAATAAAAACCATTGAATAGCTTCAATTTGATGTAAAATAAATTAATTATACTAGATATTAGCTAAAAACATCGAAAAACTATATAAAAACCTATTTTTAGACATTTTCAAAATTTTAGGGCTATTCTCCCTCGTCGCACGGCTCAGGAGGGTTAAGCCCAAATACCCCCCTGTCCGGACGAAAATAGGTACTCACCCCTCTCCCAAGGCGGACCTTGCCCATCCCTGGATATTTTGCTTAATATTTACTGCTTTTAATTTATTTTTCACTCAATTTTCTTTCACTTTAAATCAAACTTTTCCCAAATTTTCGCCACTGCTCGTTGGGGGGAGGTACCTCGACAAAATCACACCGGGGTATAGCCCAATACTACCCTCTTGCCCATACCTGTTAAAAATGACTTTTTTGATATTTTTCTCATTATTTACGGCTTTTTATCTATATTCTCTTTTAACTTTTTCATTTTTGCCAATTTTTTCTCTATTTCTCGCCGCTGTCTGGGGGGCACCTGAGTTTTCGGCTCAGGGGGGGATTTGGTCTATTATCCCCTCTGGGGCATCACTGATATTTACCCAAAATATAGAACAAAATTTATAAAATTATTGTCAAATCTGATGAGAAAATGGTTTCTCCCATAGAATTCCGAAAAATGGGCGAAATCGCTTCTCTCAGGAAAAATGAAATATTCTCTTATAATAATTATTGAAGAGTTTGACCATCTTTTGGGCTAATTATGGTTTTAAGCGCTAATCCTCTACTAATTATAATTATTTTGGTTTACATTAAATTAGAAACGAATAGTCAGTTCTCGAATACATTCTTTCAAACTTTGAAATCTTAAAAATTTTACGAATGAAACAAATACTAATTATACTCAAATGAAAAAAAATTGCAAGATTATTCACGATTTTAAACTTGGAATATATTTAATTTCGAACAGAATTCGTTACTGTATTAATGGCACCGAAATGAGACATTGTTTGAGACATTGGCTTAAATTGTTTGGACAATATTATGAAACTCTTTGTTAAGGAATGTGCCAAGATCACAAATGGATGTAATATATTATAAATAAATTAATTAATAATATCACCAAATATCATGTGTTGCGATCATCTCTTGTTAACCGTCCATAAGTTCACCCAATCATATAAATAAACATAAATAATCTCCGCATTTGTCGAACAAATTCGAAGAAAAATCACTTAATATAAAGTTTTGTTTTTTATTGAGAATCGACTAAACATTATTTCAAAGTGCCTTCAATTAGAGGATATTTCCAGGAAAAGGAAAGCCTCCAAAAGTTTGGAAAACAACCGTTGAATTCTTTACCTCTGATTGGAATTGTTTTCAAACAAAAGTCAAATAAATTAATCATAATTTAGTTTTTCTTAACAAATGCACTGTTTGTTAGAGTTTTCATTTTATTTTAATCAATACTTATATTGATTTCAAATAATTTAATGTATTTTTGAATCTAAATTAATCCGAATTTTGAAAATTACAATCAATTTTAGAGTAGATTTAGAGTAATTGCAATAAAATTTCAATCACTTTATTATTAATTAACAAATGTAACAAATGTAGCAAGGAGGAAAGTTTCAATTAAGAGAAGCATGATTATATCTTGTTTTGTATTGTATACCCTGCGGCTAATTCTGCTCAACACTTGTAAATAAAGGGTTGAATTGTTTTCAAATTTGAATTTTGTTTTAATGTTTTTAAAAATGGAAATAAAAGCAAAGAAATAGCAATGAAATCAAATCAACAAATCTTTCAATTATTATATACTTTTATCCAAAATATATAATTATATTCAATAAAACATAAGAAATTTGATTCAAACAACTTTTTCATGAAATAATTTCAATGTTTTCATCGCAATAAGAAACACATGAATTGAAATTAGGATTAAAATTTGACTTTTTATTAATTAAAAGCCATATATCGATGAAGGAATAGATTTTCTAAGAATCACTTTTCAGAACTCATTTCTAAATGAAATATTAAAACAAAAATTTTAAAAATAGTCTGAAATATATTTTAATTATAATTAAAATAATACACAAATGAAAAATTTGATGAATTGAATTGAATTTGTGACTCGAGTCGAACGCTATCTTTCCTGAGAAGTGAGTTCTCGATTGAATCCTTTGGTGCCGTCCGGACCCATAGGCTGTCGAATGATCGGTACATTTGTTTCGGTACAGGCATTAAGTGGAGATGATTTCGGGGACGAATAAGTATTACTGGTTTGGGTACTATTTGATAGACTGGAGGCTTGAGTGGAGTCAGTTGTCTCTTCAGGAGCTGAAGCGCTGCCCAGTATTCTGAGTCTGGCCTTTGCGTATTCGGCTTCTCTTTCTTCATAAGTCTTATTATTTGTTTGGCTTTTATTCACATTTGATATCCTTTTGTCTACACTTCTGTCGTTGACGTCTTTGCTTGGATTAGCGTTGGGTCGCTTTAAAATGCGGACCTGCGGTACGTATTGGGTTCGGGTATTGTCCTCCAGAGTTATTTGTGGACAAACACTTGTCGATTGATTCGGATTGGAATCATTTAATCGATTTGAGAAGTTATTCTGTGCTGAAGTGTTTAAAGTATTTGATGGTATGCTCTCTCTCTTAAGAATCTTAATTGAATTGGTGTTATCATTGAGTTTATTATTAGAAAGAGAGGACCAGACAGAAGAGTCCTCCACTTCTTTGACTGAATCGGTGTTTGTATTGCTATTATTCGACACAAAAGGCATTAAATTTGGTTTTAATTCTTGATTGATGTCATTGAGACGAAGGCCATCCAATTTCGGTAATAAAACCTTAAATAAATAATAAGTTAATAAAATAATAATATAATTATAGTATAATTACTCCACTTTCGTCTATCATATCCTCCCACGAATCCAATACTTCTTCTGCCATTCAAATGATTTAATTAAAAATATATAAAAAACTAAAACAATTCATAACAAATGATTTGAATATAAGAAAAAAATAAGTTTCAAATGAGTATTAAATTATTAATTAATTAAAAGAAAAAATGATTGAATCTCTTCAACAAATGTCTGACTTTATATAACATTTTTTCGATTAAGTCATCGAAAAACTGATTAATAAAAAAGAGTTTAATTTTATTGCAAATAATGGCAACCAATGAACTAATGAACTAAATATGGTTTCAAATCATTCACTGATTCACTCGTTTGTGGATCAACACAACGACAACAACTTAAACATGTATTAACGCCATCAAGTCTTTCATTTCTTCCCTTCATTTAGTCATTGGTTTTACACTAATTTTTATGTCTTTATGTCGTTTATGTCTGAGAATCACTTCATTCACAGTTTAAAGGCATTTATGGTAAAATCCCTCGTCTTATGTGTTGAGCCATCTATTGATCGCTGCTTTTATGCCAATATTTCGTCATTTTTTGGCCGAATTCCAGTTATAATTGAGTGGCAGCCAATTGGCAGACAATTATCTCATTTTATAAGACATTTATTACGAATCGATGGAAAATAACCAAACGATTAGTTCAATTGAGAAGATTTATGCCCTCAGAGTCTCTCAGGTTTTTATGACATTTTATTTAAATCTACTCATGAGTACAGTCGAGATACGATTTCGGTCAACTAATGGACCATAAGATTCATTAATTGAAATGTCATAACACTATGACATCCATAGAAAAGATTCGGGTTTTGACCAAAACCGGGTTTGACTGTAATGAGGACTTCTTCTAATTTTTACGGATATTTAAATATTTTATTTAATAATAGTTGGACTCAAAACTATTGGACAATGAATTGTATTCTTCATTGGAATCAATACTTCGGGAAATTGAGGTATTTTTAGTTATTGTGAAAAGTTATTAATTGTTATGATTTGTCTGACAATTGTCTTACAGTTGGATAAATTCAAAGACTTGACTCCAGAATTGTTGGCATTAATTAAATGTTATGTTTGGTTCCATACAATCAATAAAAGCGGTAAATCTATTGGACAGACATTACTGGGATTGAAATGCTATGATTTTAGTCAAAACAATTTGATTAAAAGTGGTCTGAATTCACGTCAAAACATTTGTTTTGTTTTGATTGAAATAATTTTTCCGGTAATTAAACACAGAATCAATTTCTTAACAAAAAGAGAAACACTTAAGAATTGTATGGAAATCATCCAAAACTTATATAAAACAATGGATTTCATAAACTCTTTAGTATTTATATATTATGGGAAATATCCTTCTCTTTGGGAAAGATTTTTAAAAATAGGTATCGGTTTGCAGTGTTTTACACAAAAATCCAATTCAAGTGAATTACACTTTGAAATAATGACGAGAGAACTCCTTTGGAATAGTTTTGCAGAATTCCTAACATTTGTTTTACCGTTAATTAACTTTTATGGCCTCAGAAATACATTTAATAATAGTTTGAGAAAAGTTTTATCCATTTCTGTAAAACAAAATGAATGCGATTTACAGACCAGAGATTCTAATGATCTTAAAGATTGTGTTATTTGTCATAAGTGGCCAATCGATGCCCATGAGATCGGCTGCAAACATGCCTTTTGTTATTATTGCCTTATGTCTAACTTTATGTCCGACAAAATCAATGGATTTACTTGTGATCGATGTTTATATAAAATTAATTCAATGGAATCAATAAAACGAATAAAAATTTCTATTAATAACTAAATTAATCGTAATTTTATTTATAATAAACTTTTGAATTTCGAGCTTTTATTTGGTTCCTAACTTTGGACCGTATTTTATGGAAAAATAAGGTCTGAATTTGTCAAATGACGTCATATCCGGAATTATATAAACCGATCGACTCATTAGTCAGAGTTTAGCCCAAAATTAAATGATTTTTACATTTAAATGGATTTCAATTATTTAAAGGATTAAATGCCGACAAAAATTTTACTTCAATTGAACTTAAAATAAGTGAACTGTCAAATGATTGTCACTAATTTACACATAAACTACG
The DNA here is from genome assembly GCA_034695685.1 of Galumna lanceata. Lineage (NCBI taxonomy): Eukaryota > Metazoa > Arthropoda > Arachnida > Sarcoptiformes > Galumnidae > Galumna > Galumna lanceata. The sequence continues at coordinate 6,171 of JAQFZL010001099.1, forward strand.
TACACATAATAGTGAATCCGCATTCACTGACTGTCTTTAGAAACCGGTTTTCAAATAAGACATGCAATGAATGCATTTATTTGAACCCTATTTTGTTAAAGAATGGCATTGAATGGAAAAACTGGGAAAATGTGTGACAATGTTTTTGTGTATTCATTGATATGTTGCGCTCTGTTGTCATAGAAACTGATGGCTTTGAGTGAGCGAGTCGTATGTAATGCTTGTAATGTGCGTTTGTATGGATTGGTAGCCATTTATGAGCCATTTGTGAACTGACTCTACACTCAGTGAACACATTTCTCACAATTCTTTAAATACAATCTTTTTATTAAAATTTGAAAACAATTTATAAATAATTGAATTATCTTTTCATTGATTTATTAATATATTATAGATTTTAAGTGAAATTAATTGATTGAATCGATAATCGTTTCATCAATTGATGGCACAAATAATTTTCAATTGAATATTATTTAATAAATAAAGTGATACTCACGTGAACTCTAACTGAAGACAATATTTACTTAATATTAGACGTAAATTAGTGTGAATTGAATGTCGAATCAGTCGTCACTCCATTAATAATAACTGCAATAATTAATGCAATTTTCGACAAAATCGTAGACTTTTGGATCAAATGGTCTTATCTGTGAGAGGGAACGGCTGTAACGCGTCTAAACCTGTGGCCTAATCATCGCCTAACCATCTCTGAGTGGTGTGTCGTCTGTCGTCATGTCTAGTAATCACAGTAATGCCAATAACCATAATAACCACAATAACCATAAGTATAATAAGAATCAACAAAATATCTCTCGACAGAGGTTTGTGTCCACAATATATGTCTCTCTTATTGTCTTATCAAAGCTCTCATCTCTTATCTTATGTTTTGAAAACATTTGCACTCATTTTAATTAATTGTTAATTAAGTCTATGTTTTATTATAAATGATTTGTTTGTTGATTGAGAATTAGGTGAATGTCTGTCGGTGTGTGTCGTCAATGCATTGAAGAGCAAACCTTAGCCTACAGTCATTATAGTATTGCACAATATCTGCGCCAACACTACAACACTAAAACATGTGTAACATTGTTTCCTCTCAACATCTCTCAAATCCTTCTCTCCCTTTGATCGCCGGTTTTCCCAAAATTCATTTGGTTTTAGGTTTTGCGTCAAATAATTGAATCAATTAATTAGTTGAGAGTCTATACTATTTTGTATTGTCTTTAATATTGAGTCAATCGATCATTGCTTTTATTGGACACATTTGGCCCACTTTTGTATTCCCGTTTGTATTGCTATTCGACATTTTGGGGTCAATCGCAAGTCATTTGACTTTTTGTCAATCCTCTGACTCTATGGTCAACACATTAATACATTTTAACTGATCTCTTCATCAAATGTTAAACAATGAGTCTTATGACTCACTCTTATATTAATCCAAAACACGATTCGATTCTTATGTTTATAGATATTTAGTATCGTTTAAGTCACTTATCTTTTAGTTTTAATATATTTCTATGTTTACAAAACATTGATTTAATTCAAATCAAATGAATAGTCACTTGAGTTGACATTTGAATATTTTGATGTGACTTAAATTCAATGGCGGAGAGAATAATTGACTGCTCTCTGAATATCATTCAAATTGCTAACTAAATAATGTCCCATTCAGTGAGAGAGAGAGAGAGCTTAGTTGTGACCCAATTCCATGTATAAGGTATTCGCCCATTAGTGACAAACTAGAGTCCAATTGATTGCATTTCAAACCACATTCCAATCCAAGTGATTCCGATGCCATCGATTACCTGCTCTTTTAACTATTTCTATGCGATATTTAACACTTTATGGCAACAGTTTTTATTCATTTAAATTAAAAATATAAGCAAATGTTTGACCAAATGATCAGTTTATTTGTTGCTTTCATATTATTTATGCGATAAATTAAGTGTAAGTTAGTATTCAATTGGAAATTATAAATATATTGATTTAATTCAAAAACAATTAAGTTTTCAAAAGTAGTGGATATTTGAGGAAAAGTTTCCTGTTTTTAAGTTTTAAATCAAAAATATTCAATGATTTGGTTTTTGTGTTGATTCTGCGAATGTATGTTAAAGACAGTGTTGTGCTGTTGTTCCCATTCATATCACTCATATCTGTTGATTGTGTGTCGACTCTGTGTTGAATGCTTTACCTTTTGCTGGATCTTCAAGTTTGCGGTCAATGCTACCAATCGCTACTAAACCGGGGTTTATGACCTCTGGTTAGTGCCGCTCTTATTCAGTGCTCACGTATTTCACAACAGTCTTTCCATTTATGTTATGATTCTTTTGAGTCTTTATTCAATAACTTCTTAAACGAAAATGTAATTAAGATTTGGTTTTTAAAATTAGTCTGAATTCTAGAGGTCCGTCATCTGAGAATCGCATCTCTTATTCGAGCGTAAGTCTTAATGTCTATTATTTTGTCAAATATTCAATGTTTGTTGTGTTAGGCCGCCCGACAGGGAATTCCACCTCAACAACATCAGAGTCATGAGGGAGTGATCCCTAAGTCTCATCCGAGTGGAAACGTTCAACAGGTGGTTTTAACTCAACAGCAAACTGGAATGACATCTCAAGTATCTAATGTCAATGCTAGTGGTGGCCAAATGCCTAATTCAGTGGTAAATACGGGCGGTAATCAAATGCCAATGTTGTCACAATCAGTTTTGCAATCGGGAACGCGATTCCCAACGCAACCATTTCATGCGGCTCATCATCAGACACGGGCTCAGCCCCAGAGACCTTTATTGCAGGCAAACCCAAGAGCTAATCCTGTGCCCACAAATACTGTTCAACAAACGGTTGGACATAATATGACACAACAACATCACTACTTTGTGTCCCCAAATGTACAACCGTTACAATTTCAAAATCAATTTATTAATGCCCAGCATTCTATCACACATCCGGTAAGTTTTACATAAATAAAAGTATATTTGTGTTGACAGTCCATTATTTTTGAATTAGTATTCCCATCAAAGCCGTCAAATGCAACCGCAGGCATATTATCCGGCGATATTTGCACAACAACAGCCCTTTGCAGCGCCACAGGCGGCTTATCAAACCGCTTATGGTATTGCCCTTAATATTCTGATCAGAATTAAACAATATTCTCTATAAACAGTATACCCACAACATGCTTATCAGGCACATCAGCAGACGCAACAAATGATGTCATCTCAAATACATACAGCGCGAGGAGCCTCCAATCAAGCGGTTATTCAAACAGCACAGCCTCAAATTGTGCAAATGACCACTTCAACCACCAATGAAGTGAATGAGTCGCCTCCAATTCCCCAAAAAACTGTTACCCAACGTAAGAAATGTATGGCTATTTTGACTGATCCCAATAGTGGCAAAACTTTGGATATCGAAGAATTGGCTAAAGAAGAGCCCAAATCTAATAGCGTTGTTAATCGAAACAATGAGTCATATTCTGGAGCTTCCAATCAATCAAATGCTTTGTCGTCGGTATGAAACGATTTCAACATTCAGTGATTATATTTCTATTTAATAATTTGAATTACAGTCTTCTAAGGGTTCAAATGATAATAGCGTTGGAATAGAGTTTGCAACAAAAGTGGCCGTCGCCGCTACCGAACCGATAAATCGCTTTACAACGAGTCCCAACTTGAGTGAAAGTGATGTTTCTGTTGCTTCAAATCTTAGTTCTCGACCCGAAGCCGATGAATCGATAGCTATTAATACTAATATAACTTTAAATGAATTAAGTGAAACAAACGATAAAATTAGTGATAATATTTGTGACAATACAGCGGACGAAAACAATTTAGTGTTAAATTCATTTTCAACAAATAGTGATTCAATCAGTGGTTCTCAAACTGACTCAAAACTTTTTAATAAAAACTCGGCTCAAAATACAATTATATTCAGTCAAAATGATAGGGAAAACAATTCCATTGAAGAAATCAATGAAAATGGAGACATCACTGATTCCTGCAATGAATCTTTTGAAGACAAGGAAGAAATAACTCCAATCGGTTTGTATTATATTACAATTATTTAGGATATAATAGTAAAGTCTTGGGTTTGACTGGAGTAAAATTTTTACTACTCTTGACATGTGTTGACGTAATTAGTATTACTATATTTAGCAACTTTTTGGGTTCCACTCATTCCAGTAATAGGAATTGACTGTACAGTTATTCCCGTGCATTGCATTTAACTGCTTTCCTAATCAGTTATATTTGTGATGAGTCTATGAAAATATATTAAAAAGTTAGTGAATGTATTTAACACAATTACCATAAGCCATACATCAGTGATGGCGAGTTTTCCTACTAAACCACCAAAAGTCTGTTACCAACAAAGATTTAATAAAAAGAAAATGCGAACCAAAGTTAATACAGGTTTGCCTTTTGATTAAATTCAGATTTTGTTTGATTAAAATGCTGTCTATTAGTTAGTCTTATCACAAGTCCTAACATATGCGCAATTTAACACATTTACTATCATTGAATTTGTTGAGATTTGTTGCCATCTTCTCACTTATCTATAATATCTTACGATTATTTGGTTTTTCTCTAATAATTATTTCTTTTATTCTACTCTCCATTTGTACTTAAAGAACATTCGACTCAAAAAATTATTAATAATAATAATAATCGTAAAAAGGATATGATATTAAAAGACGACAATAAGATATCTGAAGAAATCGTCGATAATAAGTTAACAAACAATACCGACGTTACGGACAATTCGGTGACAATTATCGACAAATTAGAACCTCATTTATCAAGTGATCGCTCCTCTCCTGTGATTAATTCGATTTCCATTGAGAGCACCGATAAATCGGTTAAAGAAATTAATTTAAACGAATTGAATGAAAATCATTCAGAAAAGAATGACAACGAAAACAATCGAATCAATGAAATCAAGAATAAAGAGGTTTGTGACGAACCCATTGAAATTGAAAATGAAGTCGAGTCGTCAACACCTCCGGCCATACAAACACTTCCAGATTTGCCTTATAGAGACGATCAGTGGACGCCACTGAATCCCAGCGGCAAAAAACATTACGACCGCGATTTCCTCTTTGCAGTCAAGAAAAAGAACGAAAATATTCTAAAAATGCCCGAAAGTCTCCAAATCGCAAAAAATCAAGAAATCATAAGAAAAGTGAGTTGTATTTCTATCAATATATCAAATTACAGCCAATGATGAACGTTATCCCTGTCTGACATTTTTTTGCGGACAAAATTCCTCGTTTCTGAGCGCATCTAATCGTTTCCGGCGATCAATAAAATATTTGTCGATTTTTTCCTTCCGTTGAATTTTCAATAAACTATTAATTTTTATTTCAGGATTCAAATAGTAGTTATAGTGGGGACGACCCGACGTAT
>JAQFZL010001100.1:0-11573 GCA_034695685.1 Galumna lanceata
CCGATCTAACTTGAAATATAGTTATTTCATAGAAAATATATCAAGGGTGAAAAAGAAGAGATTAAACTAGGATTAAGTCAAGAAACAACTTTTCAAAAACAAACTAAAGTTATATAATTTATTATTTTATTCCATAAATAAATTCAGTTTTAAAATGAAATTTTGATTTTGTTTTCACTCATACTCTGAGAGCAAAGATTTATGAAATGCTCGACAAATGCCATCTCTATGTTAATCATCAGTTTCTGGTGCATAAGATTTGCATAGATTTTATTCTGAGCGCACAGTTATCTCGTGCCGCAAATCTCATGCATCTCTTATGGGAAGACCTTCTTTCGAATGGTTCAAAGAATGATGAGATAAGGAATCTCTATGTATGTCTGTTCACATGTTGTGCCCCCTCTCCCATACGTCTCTCTCAAACGCTTTTAACATTAATTCTGATGCATAACATTTCTCGGATAAAATATTCCCTAACTTTTGTTGCTTTAAGAGACCGTTCCTTCCAAAAGCCGGAGTGCTTTTTACACAAATTTTATGTTAGTCTTTGTATTGAATGAAAATATTTTAAAAGACATAAGTTTTATGCAAAAGAAGTAGAGATTCAAATGAGTATAAATATATGACTATTAATATTCAGATATAATCGTGTTATGAATAGTTTTGAAGAAAAAGCACAGCACATACACACCACACATACATATATATATACGATTGAATATTAAACAGAGACATTAGGGGCTAAGAGTGAAAAATAGAAGTCAAGGAAAAAAAGAGAAGTGCTTTTGAGTGACAGTCTCTGAATAGAAACTGACAGCCAATTAATGGTAGTATAAGACAGACATAAATATATTAATGAATATTTCAAAGCAATTAATACTCAGAACAGAGAAATATAGTTAACTATAAATAAAAAGAGAGATTTTTATATTATTTCTAAAGAAAAGATAAATTCATTTGTTGTGAAACTAATTTGAAGAACAAATTTGTGCGAAAAAGAGATGTACTTAATTGACAAATAATTACAGTTTTGAAACAAGGAAACTCTACTATAAAAAATGGTGAAAAAAAACTATTTTTAGTCAAAAATACTGGAAATTAATTATATTCGTGAGAATATTTCTTATAGAAATTAACCAAGATTCATAATAAAATACGGATATAATTAGTTTTAATTTTTTGACCATGTCCACTTTAATTTAAATGGTTAGCCACACGAAACTACTAAGTTTATAATTATTTATTTATTTTCTCATATAAAAAATTTGTAACCATTTTTTGAAAGATTTCCAAATGTATTACAGCCAAACATCAATATTCTGAGCCAAACATTTGCCAAATGTTTCCAATAATTGATTTGAGAAAATTTATTTTGACTTTTCTTTATGCGAGAGTGAGTGAGAGAATGAGAGAGTGTGAGAGAGAGTATGAGAGGAAGAGAGAGAGTATGAGAAGGAGAGGGAGAGAAAGGATTCTGAGTCAAGAGATGGGAATTTCGCAACAGTTGTCAGTAAAGTGAGTAAAGAAATACTGAAAATATGGTCATTGAATGAAACACTTCTTAAGAGTGAATTGTTTTTATGAATATTTTTCATAAGAAATGCAAATCTCATCAAAAATATTTTTATTCGCATCAGAAGTGTTTCGCTTGTTTTGCAACAAAAGAGAAAACTCATGGCTTTAAATATATTCAGTGTTTTTATAAGGAATAGAAAAAAGTGAAGAAAATTTTTGTTTTATGAAAAAGAGTCAAAAAATATTTCATAAATTCATTGAAGTAAACACTAAAATGTAATAAAAAATGTCAGAACTCGGAGAAGTTGTTCCGCAAAAATAGGAGTCAATTCTGTCAAATATAATCTGATATCAGTTTCTTATTCTTAAGAGAAAAGAAAAACATTGAGTTTCGCATATTTTTAGGTCGAAATTATTTAACAAAAGTCTAGTTTTGCTGAAATAAATGGCTTTTATTATAATAAATATGAACTCAATTCGATTGTTTGGAATTAATTTGATTTAAAACTTCTATGAATACATCCATACATCCATTGAAATGAAGATTTATAAGAGAAGACAACCACAATAGAGTACAGAATAATTGTCTCAATTGACGATAAGTGCCATATATTGTCAAAAATAATTGTCTTTCAACTCAGAATCAAAATATTTACATCAAAAACACTTAAAATTTAAGGTTTTTATCAAATTTTACCGAATATACTACTTAGAATAATTAGATCTTGTTCATCTCCAATCTGTTTCACTTGAATAACCATGCAAAGACCTTGCAAAATCTCCTAGGAACTTAAAAGTCCATCAGATATTTATTAAAATTCAGAGAATATTTACTTTGGATTCAATAAAAACAAATTTAAAAAAAACTTCAAAGAATTAGATTTCAAATATTTTTCTGTTTGAAAGATATCTTTGATATTCCACTAAAATATGGGTCACTGAAAGTTAAAAGGTATTTATAAAAGTGTTTTTTTTATGAAACTCTTTTTTATTATATACTTATAATATTTGAGTTAATATTTTAGTCATTAAATACAAAATATTAGTTTTATATTCAACTGAATGTAAAACTAATTGATTTGTTGACACAAAAAATTCTTTTGAAAAAACAGCCGAATGTTTGCCTTCAATTTAGGCATAATATAAATATATATATCGCAGATTGAACTGAGCACAGAATAGCACTGACAAGTTATAGACCCGGTTTATTTACACTCGCTATAAGTATGATATGATATGATTTGTTTGCAGAGAAGGAAAAATCCATACTTTGAATAAATAATTCTTAAGAACTAATAGAAAAACCTTAAGTGGATTTGACTTACCGTTCAATCGATTGCCGGAATCGTCAGATATTTATTTTGCAGATCAGATAATAGCAGATGAAATCAGAAGACAATTCAAGTGTTGGCTCACGTCTAACGACAGAATCCAATACAATGGCTGATGAATGGATCAGAATTTTTCTTTTCTTCAGACCGTTTCCGTCAAGTGTTTGAAGGAATAGTTGAGTAAGAAAGTGGTCGTTCTCTCAATGAATTATCACTGTTTTTTCACTCCGGGATTGATATCTGGAAATGTTTTGCCACTTCTTTGTCGATCCGTTCACTCAATTGGAAAACTCTGTAATGAAGAAGAAATTGTGAGTCCATTAAAAATGAAATATAAGAACAAAAACACATTAAAAACACAGCAAATGATAGAAAGAGTTGAAAACAAAAACAAAAGCGAAATATTGTTTTAAAAGGACTCGAAAGACACGGAAATGAATTATTGGAGAGAATGAGTAAGTAGTGAGTTGTGAGAGAGAGGGAGAGAGAAAGAAAGAGAGAGCTCTTGGATATGAATGAGATGTTAAGCCAATGGATAGGGAAGAGTAAGAAAAACATTATGTTATTTATCTTAATAAAGGAATTGTTTGATCAATGGCTAAGAAGAGGCGAAAAAAGTTTTACTCTTTTTATTTGAGAACATCTCTACTGTTTGTTAACGATTTTGTTATGTCGACAGTCGTTCAGCGAAAACCTAATACTGTTTGGCATTCATTTATTATCAGTGAATTATTTTGTAAAAATCTATGACATCAGTTATATATCGGCTCTCATACCGTTAGTTATAGACATTTATCAGGAAAAACTATGTCCGTAACTCTGGTACAGAATAAGAGAGGTATTGGACACATAAAAAATGGATGACAACAGTATAGTTCTTAGAGAACAATACAATGAATGGCTTCGCCTTAAAGTTATTATAAATGAAAGTGAATAATATCTACGAAAAACTTCTCTGATATGATATATACGACGTTTTATTAGAGAAAAACACTGGAAATACGGTTTGCAATCAATTTTTCATATCTGATGCTAAGCAGAGAATAGAGTACTCCCTAACACTGGTTCTGTTGTTGAGCACAGAATAAAGATTTCTATTGTAAATAAGGAGAAACCAATCACTGAATAAAGATTTAGTCAATAAGTGGTGACAACAAAATTGATGATAATTTTCACAGACTTTTACTTTAAAGACGTGACTGAAAACTATTTGAAGACTTTGATTATAAGGAGAGCACACTTGACATTAAATACGTGTAACTTTTATCGAGTCAACTCAAACTTATCCAGGAATAAATCGTTTATCTTTAGAAACAAATTTAAATATATTTGTTGACATAAAACACAATTTTTTTGTTGAGTTTATTAAATGAATGCATTTTGAAGACATTCATCGATTTCTAGATATTTATTCTCATTTTATTCAACACTAAAAAAACAAGTCTTTCTTTAGTGGAAAAACAGTCATATCTTTTGTGTTAAATTACTGTAAAAATATTGATCTAAAAGTCATTCCTTATTAATATATAAATACAATTATCTTTAGGTCAATGACTGTCCATAATATAGATATTCAAACAAACAGTAAACTTAGCAAAAAGACAAAGCATTTGACGATTGAGTCCTTAATATCAGAATATATGACGGATGGCAACGACTGACAGTATCTGTTGTCTAACAAAAATACTGACAAAAATAAAAAGTTAATGGCATTCGTTGGACAGCCATAAAACAAATACACGGAGACATAGAGAATGGCACAACTCATATGTTAACGGAAAGACTACTTCTAATGTGTCGAACACTCCTAATATAAATCAGTATTAATATAAACGAATTTTTTAGCACTAGTTTTGTGTGCACTCACTCTTCGAAGCCATTAATGGATAAGTTTTTGCTTCATTTGTCAAATGATTCTTATTCTGATCTCATATATCTGTTCATCATTTAATACTTTCTCAGTTCATAAATCAGAAGTTTTTTATACATTATATGCTATTCTTATTCTGAGTCCACACAAAAATTATGAGAAAAATATTACAACTGTTTTGTGTTTATTTTGCTTTCGTTGTTATATTAAAAACCGTTTTCTTTAGGGTTTTATCTATTTTTCGCGATTGAGATAAATATGTTTTTCTCTTTTTTTTGTAGTTATTTCTTATACACTGTATATGAATATATCAGTTATATTTCTCAAAGAATATAACACAAACATCAAACGTAAACACACATACAATACCATAACATAGGGATGTCGTGCACAACATTATTATATTAGCTTTAGCTCCCATTTGATGATAGAAAAAGTAGAATAAAGTAAAAAATAATAGAGAAAAATGATATAAATTTATTTGAATCGCATGAGAAACGCGTAAATCATTAAATTTAATGCATATTAACACACACTGAGAGGTGAGACCTAACTCGGGCTCATATTTATAATAACCATTTGATCGCAAAGAAGAGGAAACATCACTTTTATTAGATATTTCTGACGTACAGAAAAGGATAATGACTTTATATTCAAACCAATTCTCTCTCTCTCTCTCTCTCTCTCTCTCTCTCTCTCGCACTCACTCACTCTTACTCTCGTTATAATAAATTTCAAATTGATTTACCATTTATTTTGTTGGTCTGAAAAAAGTCGAAGAGAATGTCTGTCGAGGAAAAGAAAGTGGAGGAATAGAAGAAAAACAGTTAATGTATTCTCACAACAGTTATGAATGAATATGCATTTCCTTCACATAATGGATAAAAATTGGTTCAATAAAGAGATTGACTAAACTATTACATTCTCTTTCTTGGAAGCAACACTTCCCGCCCATTTTAGATCAATTTTTATATAATAGTGAGCCGACGTTCCCCTCGAATATGGATTTGTGTCTCAAAGTTTTAGAGTCAATCCTCTGTTTATTATATTCGACTTTAAGAGAGAAGTTTTAGAGAAAATTTATATAAATATATTTTTGTAACGAAAAAAAAACTTTAAGTATTCACTGAATTATTACTTCACAAAAAAAGTCGATAAATTTGATCGAAAAAAACTAAAATTGAGTGAAAAGTAGAGAGAAATTTGATTTTTTCGTTAAATCGATGCTAAAAGAGAAAGGGCTCTACTTTTCAACAAAGAAAATACAAGTTTATAGAGAGGACAGAAAAATACTGTGAATTGAATATATTTCAGTACAAAATAAATGTTAAATGGGATGTCGATAACTATATATATTAACATGGCAAATTTCATATATCCAGGCTAACTTAACTATAGCTGCAAAACATATTTTATGTAAAATAAATTGGAAATTGATTTTCACGAAAATTCTGTTGAAATAAATCACTTTAACTGTAATTTAGGGCTCATTTGAAAAGTTTATTTTTTTCATTTGACCCGACTCTTAGTCGATAGACATCCCTGAGTGAAGTGAATGCAAGAAAAGAGGAATCAATTATTATGCAAATCACTGAAACGGTTCAATATCTGTTTGAAAGCTATTTAGAAATGCATTAAAAATAAAAAACTTTATTCTTCTTTCCTATTGAATCATAAATTAAAAAGTGTTGAGGCGTTGACTAAACAAAAATGCAAATATTAAGTGCACTTCGCTATACCCCTAAAGACAAGGTTTTGTATTATGTTTTCTGTGATATGGATAGCAATCAATCAAATTATGATTACATGTAATCCGAATGAGATTTTTAAAAATAGACTGAATTATATAATTCCAGATCTAATTATAAGTTGAAAACCACTCAAACATCAGGAATATTGAGCCGAACAACAGATTTATTATATGACAGTTCAGTTGAAATCATGGAAATCCTAATCCCAGTTATGATAAAACTAATCTTGATGCTTTTATATTAAGGTGAATCGTGATGTTATTAATAAAAGGTTATTAAGTTTTTTAATGATTAAAAGTATAAATAAAAATATTTGCTCTAATTTTCGGCACATAATTTGCTCACAATTTTTTTGGTGAATTTATTTTTATTTAAGAAAAATAAAGTTTAGATGAGATAAAAGTGGGAACGAATAAAATGCACCAAAAATTAAGAAAATTAAACCAAAATCTAAAATAAGCGAAACAACTGAGGAATAAGAAATTTCCTCGAAATTGGGTTTCGAGTAATAAAATGTTAGCCTTTTTTCTCTTCCCCTTTGAGTTAATAAGAAAAAAATGACTAAAATTCAAAATAAAAAGAAAAGGATTGGCATCAGAAACATGAAAAGTAGGAAAACCAGATTTCATTATATAATTCATTCACTTCTTTATAAGTTATTTCAATTATATATATATATATTTTATTGAAGTGATTACTCCAACAGAACTGGATTATACGTCAAGAACTTGACCCAAATGGCACTTAAAATGAATATTAAAGTGACTTCCGTTTAGGGACTGACTATGAAAACAATTTTCAAACAATTTTATGGTTAATACGGAAGAAACCCATTCATTGATGGCTTGAATTGAGGAGCGCTTTATTAATAGCATTTTTTATAAGAAGATTTTGTTATTTTGATTAGTTTTATCTTTGTGGAGGATGACCAAGTTAATTATTAACCATAATGGGTCTGTTCAGTTAAGCACAATTCAGGTAATAAATCATAAATTCTAATGGTTTTTGCTTGGTAATTAGGAATTTTCATTAATAATAACAGTATTAAACAATTAATATTCATTGTAGCATCATGGTAATTTATGGCTTTGTTAAATGTTTTAAAAGTAATCTGAAAATTTTGATGAATATTTGGAAGTTTGGAAAATATTTGTTTAGAGAATCGTTAGATCAGCTCAGTTTCAAGAGTCACATACTTTTAATTACTGATAATAATCAATGTTTTCGTTCACTCTATTGATTGCTTCAATTTTAGAGCTTTAATGTAAACAATTGTGAACAGAGATGAGCACAAAACAGCTAATGGTAGTTTGCGTGATCTAGCAACAATATTACCAGCTTTATTTGCAAAATTAGCGAGGAATCAATGTAATAACTGGTGCTCATAATCATATGGTATTAACTCATGTACTACAGTGTAAGTGTACTTACACATATTATTATTAAAATGAGCTTGCATTAAATATTAACCTGATAATATAGTTGTCATCCCTGCACAGAACGAACATTTATCATAAAATGATGTGAAGAGTGATATCATATTAAAAATTATATATTTTCTGAAAAGAGAAGACTAATATTTGCTTAAAATATAGTTAAAGTTCACCCAAATCACAGTTTAATGAACTTAAATCTCAAGGATTAATAAAATAGAAAAATGTACAAGCACATATATTGCATCACATGGGAGATTATTTGCAGAACTATTACATGACTCTGAATAAGAAAAATTGTTATTAAAATAGGGAATAAAATGGGATAAACTTAAGAGAAGTATATCTATAAAACGATTGAAAGAAAATTTATTCCAATTGTGAAAAGCGAAGGGAAACACATATTAAAGCAAAGGAAGTAATTGGAAACTAAAGGGACAGAACAGTATATGTTTGATGACTGCAATGCGTGCAACAATTCATTCGGGTATAAATACAATGAATATAAATAGTTGAGATGACCAAGATCAATATAAAGAGGTAAATGAACTTTGAAAAGTGTTCTAGTCAAATAGAATTCTTAAATAAATGAATCAAGATGCTTTTCTTACCAAATATTTCTCTAAAATATAATGTTAGATAAGTATTGAATTTGTTTTTTAATGTTTGAAAAGTAACTTGGTTAAAAATTTGAAAGAAGAACAAAAAATGTATTCTTGGTTATGGCTAAGAGTACTCTTGGAATAGAAAGAAGAGAACAACAATTGATTGGTTCAGTGATGAAGAATCAATGTATTGGATAGAAGTCAATAGCAAATAGATTGAGGAACAGCATAACTCGGGCGTACACTTATTGACGACTTCCAGAGTGAAACTACTGAATGAGAGACAACAAGTCCTAGACTTTCATAATAAGTATCTTTACATCTATTAGGCTTTCAAATAGCAGATGAATAGTCGATGGATGGCTAGCAATGAGTTATATGGATAACTCTTTTGCATGAAATCTCTTTTCTACGGTTGTTGTGTTGTGAGCGCCCGTTGGGATATCCGTTCGCTTCTATATATTGCTTTTCTCTCTTTCAGCCAAAAATGTTACCAAAAGTTAAGGTTAGTTCTCAACTAAAAGTTCAACTAAATTACAAATGAGAATAGTATGGCTTCAATGGAACAGTACTGAAAGCTCAGCACAAACGATGCTTCAACTCAATTGAGAATTGCATACATTCATTGCTAAAACTAGTAGTCGAATACTGATTGTTCTCTCTCTCCTCCTCCCTCTTTCTCTCCCTATCTCTCTCTCCCTTTCTATCTCACTCTCTCTCTCTCCCCTATGTTTGCGAGATATTATTCAGAGGAACAGAATATTCTGTTGTAAAACATAAATTGTGTGCTTTATTTCACACATGAATTTCAAATATTTTCCATTCATTAAAATCTGTAAAATTTATATAATATTTAGATATCAAATCTCTTATGATTTGGGAATAATTAGTGAACATTTTTTTATAATTCAAACAAATGAATGTATTAACAAAATTTAATTATGATTTCTTACTTTTAATCATTTATTTCATAGATATCTGTTTTGTGCGATACTATTATTTTCAAGATTTTATTTATTGTTTAAGAAAATAAAGAGTTTTTTCATCGGAAAAATCGCAATAAATCTCAACAAAAAATATTTGATTCCATCACAACATTTCATAATTGATTTGCTATTAAATCATTTGATAAATCGATTTAAATCAAAGATAAGGAGAGAGGGAAAGGGGGACAGAGAGGAGAGGGAGAGAAGAGAGAGAGAGAGAGAAAGTTTAGAACATTACTCGACTGTTGAACACATTTTTCAAAAACTATATTCAATTTAAAAGTGTTATCGAAATAAACAATTTATTTTATTTTCATTCTTTGATGACCAAAATCACATAAAACAGTGTATAATATGAAAGGAGAGCCTATTTTTGCGCATCAGCTCAAAACAGAAATAAAAATCTGAAAAATGATTATTTTTGTCGAATAAAAATTCACTGAAAAATTGATAACAAACTCAGAATTTATAGATTTCTTTTCTCTCTCTTTTTAGTCTCTCTTTTTAGTCACTCTTTTTGGCCGATAAAAGAAAACTCACAGAAAAAATAAGGAAAGACTTATGACTTGTCGATCGTCTCATACACAACAACTGAAGACAAACTCCTTGTTTAGGGCTTTTCATGAAATTAATGTTTAGATTTTTGAAACTTTTTTAATAAATCAAAATTTTCATTCAAATTCAGGTGTAGTGCGATATCAGAGAAAGGAATATCAAATGCTGTGAAAATAATATTAATAAATATAAGGTCTGAATACAGAAATATGTATAACAAACAGTATTTTCTTTGAAATAAAAACAAATTGAATGGAAAGGAGAAAATCAATGCATAAAAACTGCATTTCAATCCTATCTATCAAAATGTGTTACCGGCGACTGACTAACCGTTTCTCTGGACATAACGTTCCAACAGATCTGTCATTGAAGGCATGAGTCGAGCGTCAGTGCAATACAAAAAAAAAGGCTAAACACCATAACTGTTTCCTCTAAGAAAAGACCAGTTAATCCTGTTTATAGTCGTGCAGAAAAAACCGGATTATTTTTAGGATAACTGTTTGCCTTTCCATCATAATCAGGATCATAATCAGGATCAATTTGAGAAACACATTAAAATAAAGATTTCAATTCAAATCCTTAAACATTACGTAATTGAGTCTAAAATAGTGCCTTAAAAGGAGTATTTTTAGACGTTTTTCTAGTTCTGTCCTTTTCCTAATGACTAGGATTTCCCGTTAACCTCAGACAATGCCAAAAGCAATTAATTATCGACACTGACTGTAAGCACAGGTTGTGCTGATAAATATATGACCGAAAAACCTCTATATTCAAAGGATATTACATTTGGGTTTCTATTCTTGTTTGCAATCTTTAGACCAAAATTATTGATATTATTATTGCTTTTATTATAGATATTATTACTTATATTTGGGAACCAAATGAAAGAAACTAATTATAAGACCATAATTATGAGTTCAGAAAATTCAATGAAAGAAAGAAAGAGAGGTAGGGAGAGAGGGAGGGAGAGAGGGAGAGAGAGAGACCAATAATTTGGAAACGAATGTCACTTACGTTCATTTATTTGGACATAAAATCATTGGATCGACACTTATATTATAAATATATATATTTCCAATCATTTGCTGTCAAAAGCTATTAATTTGATGAAAGGTCTGTAGAGCAGGTGTTATGCCTTCAGATAATTACCAATATATTAGAAATAGCATACAATTAAACGAATATAATTTCATTTCCATTATTATTAAGAAAAGCCACTTTTGCTTATAGTAGAGACACCAACAAATCAGTTTCAGTGAAAATAAACAAATTAAACATTAATTAAATACAAAAAACTTAATTAATTCCAGAATTAAATCACTTATTGTTCCACACATTCACTCAAATTAAGAACTTTGTGTTCAAATTAATTATAATTAAAGCCATTATTATTCAGAAGAAAAAGTTTCATTTCAGTAAAGAAAAAGATATTTTCAGTTAAATCGGATAATCACTGGTTTTAATACTTTAAAGCTTTCAATTTCTTAGAGGAAAATATGTGTTTCACTGAAAAACAATACCTTATTA
>JAQFZL010001101.1:0-11572 GCA_034695685.1 Galumna lanceata
TGTTTTCAATTCTTTCAAATAAGTAATCAAAAGAAATATGACCTCGCTCATATTTTTAAATATTGAAAGAATTGTATTAAAAATCTAAACTTTGTTTTAAGTCACAAATTGAAAACTTTATCGATTGAAACAATTATTATTCAAATGAATTTTGTTTTAAAAGTTTTTTAAGTAGCCATTCATTAGCCACATTTCGAAATGTTTCTGAATTTGAATCATTGATTCATTTCATTAATTTTCTTGCTATAAATCTTCACAATTAAATTTATCATAATCAAAAGATCCATGGTCATAAGCAGTCAAATTTTTAATATGAAATTTTACAAAATCAGGTCTTCAAATTAAGATCAAGCTCATTTTTTATGAATCTATTGATAAAAGGGGTGTACTTCTGAGTATAAATAATAACAGACTTTCTGTTCGACAAAATTCTTATCATTTGTTTTATAATCATTAGTTTATCATAACTTTTATCATAAACTTATACTTTATATTAAATAAATTAAATTTAATTGTCAATCAATTCAACAAAAATTAGATAAAAATGTTAATTAATGCTTTTAATGTACTAAAATATGTCGGAAACCGTTCTTTTGTTACTCACATGAGATGTCTTTCAACCAAAAGTAAATTATTGTTTATAATTAAATTAAAATTAATTGAATAATAGGTTTCGCGAATATAAACGTTGATATTAGAGGTGAGAATAAAAACGTTGGTTTCATTCAATTAAATCGACCGAAAGCTCTGAACGCTTTATGCGATGAACTTATGTTAGAAGTGTCCGAAGCTATCGATGGCTTCGAAGACAACCAAACCATTGCCGCTATTGTTCTGACCGGTTCTGAAAAGGCTTTTGCGGGTCAGACCTTATTAGTCTTTTTACTTGTTTTGTATTTGACTTTAAAATTTCATTTATTATTAGCCGGGGCTGACATTAAACAAATGGTAGACCAATGTTTCCATCAGTGCTTTAAATCAAACTTTTTGTCTCATTGGGACAGAATCTCAAGAACTACGAAACCAATAATAGCTGCCGTCAATGGATTTGCGGTCAGTTATATTATATTGACATTAATTTTATAGAAACCAATGTATGAATAGCTATCAGTTTTGTCAACAATTTGTGTCCTCTCTTTCCTTTTAAATGAAAATCTAATTTTCAAAACAAAATGAAAAGAAAATGTTTTATAAACCAATTAATTTGAAACAAACAGTTGGGCGGCGGCTGTGAATTAGCCTTAATGTGTGACATCGTTTATGCCGGAGAGAACGCAAAGTTTGGTCAGCCAGAGATCCTAATCGGCACCATTCCTGGCGCCGGAGGAACCCAAAGACTGAGCAAGGTCATTGGCAAATCTCGAACTATGGAAATGGTTTTAACTGGAAAACCTATTACTGCCAAAGAGGCTGAGAGTTGGGGTCAGTTCTGCATTAAATTCAATATATTTTTCACAAAATTAAAATTTTCATAAAATGAAGGCATCGCTTCCAAAGTGTTTCCCTCAGATAAAGTGGTTGAAGAGGCCATCAAATTAGCCGAAAAGATTGGCTCCAATTCTAAAATAATTAATGCCATTTGCAAAGAGTCTGTCAATAATGGTTTGTTATTAAAGTTTAATTTCCATTTTAACTAAATTTAATCAATTTTTTGAACAGCATATGAAACAACTTTACAACAGGGGCTCAGATCTGAGAAACGACTCTTTCACTCAACTTTTGCGACCGTAAGACTTTGTTTTATTATAATTTATTCAATAATTTTAAATGTTGTTTAACTCTAAAATAAATGGATTATCCTTTAGAGCGATCGGTCCGAAGGAATGAAGGCTTTTATTGAAAAAAGAGCCCCAAAATTCATCGATCAGTAATTTTTACTATATTTTTATAGGATTTATATTTTTGTAATTTTGTCGATCAATGGTTTAATAAAATTAAATTTAATCAAATTTTGGTTATACTATAAATAATTAATTCAATTATAAAATTGTTTGTATTTTGTTTTACTCATTTTTTCAATGAATTTCATTTACATAGAATTATATTTGACTGAAACGATGATTACAAATAAGTTTGTTTTATTCATTCATTACTAATGAAATATTAGAAAAGTTGTTAATTCAAGTTTAAGTTTAGTCTTTCTTTAAAGGCTTTCAATACTATTTTTCCTGAATTGAGTATTAATCGGTAATTTCTGGCCAAGAACATACCCATTCGCAAAAAATAATTTCACCTATCTCTTCAATTCTCTTAAATGAATCCATCAAGGTAGATTTCATTGAGATCTGAGAGTACCCAATAGAAATATCTCCCCGAGTCAATAGATTTTGAGTGCTATAAAAGGGTTACTTTCAACCTGAGATGACTAAAAGTTTCGATCCTTAGGGTAGGTATTTCACCTATTTTTCATCTAAGGGGGTATCCCTTTTAGCCACATCTCAACTTTCAACTGATCTAAATTATATTTTATTATATACACTATAAAACAAAATGAGTGGATTTGTTTACTTATATTATTTTGATATCAGAAAATTTATGACTCAAAATGAATTCAATGATCAGACCTTTTGGTCAACAAATCAGAAAATTTGAAAAATATTTATTAAACCTAAAGTTAAAATTTCAAAGAATGCAAAAAACATTTCTGGATTTAAATAAAATTAAAACTATTCTAAAATTAATAAAAATAATGAATTGTATTCAATGAATACTTTTTATATTCATTAAACACAAAATAATGACATTTAAATTAATGTATATTTAAATGATTTAAATTATATTAAATTTTGAAATTAAAACATAAAAATTTAAATAAAGATCTTTAAAATTCTTATCAAAGATATATATATTCCTATGAGTGAAGTATAGTCACAAACTCAGGTGCGATAAACTTGTCAATAGGTCCGTAACATCTGTTCCAACCTTTTAAAGAAAAAAAAAGTATTAATAAATTAATTTAATAATTAAAACAAAAATTACTTCTTCAGAGGTCTGCGATAAATGTAATCTATTGGTAAATGCGGTCAAAAGTTCGAGTTCTGCACTTTTTCCGGAGCGCTGCCAATAAATTGACATCATTTGGAGTACTTGAAGGACTTCATTCTTTAGTTGATCCGAATTAATGGAAATATCTGAGCGTTGCATCGATTGAATCATTTTGAGTTTAGACTGCGCCAAATGGAGTGGTGTTCGGCCCCAATTGTCTAATGACTTTATATCTGTTCCGGCGCTTAATAGTAATGTAATTATTTGAATGTGGTTTGTGCATGCTGCTAAATGCAATGCTGTATTCCCAATGGCGTCCTTCTGGTTAGGGTCCGCCCCTTTCTCTAATAACAGTTGGGCTGATTTTATCAAAATTAATAAAATATGTGAATTGTTAACACTTTTGTATTAATACCTATTCTGGTATTTCCTTTACAGGCGGCGAAATGGAGTGCCGTTCGCTTGCGTTCATCACAAGATTTGGGATCAATTCCTTCATTTAAAAGTTTTTCTACGGTTTCGAAATCATTAGAATTTGAGGCTTTTCTTAGAAGTCTTTCTTCTGTTATTTCATTGAAATTCAAACAAAAGTTACTCAAAGTTTATGTAAATTATAAGTAAAACCACTTAACGCAGAAAATTCACCCGTTTCTTCATGCAAGCTTTATTAAACTTGCTTGCTTATAAATACGTTCAATTCAAAATGACTCTATTATTCACTTTATTAATATGAAAAAGTAACCATGGTTCATTTTAGGACATATATTTATGAAATCAAAATCTTATTTCAATGACTAACGTTTATAAAAATGTTATCCAAAAACAGTATAAGTATACAAATAAACATTAATAAGTGAAAAGTGAAAAGAGAGTCATTTTGAAATTAAATAGTTTTATTATCTGCTAAGTTCATTAGTATATGACCTTGCACCAATTGCACTAACAAACCGATGAATTTTCTGCGTTTCGTGAGTAAAACCTGCGATATCTTTGAAAATCTGTTTTCTTCTGACTTCATGACTCTTTTGCCGATTTGTTCTGATTTTAGGATAAAAGTTATGCTGTTC
Source organism: Galumna lanceata (assembly GCA_034695685.1). Classification (NCBI taxonomy): domain Eukaryota; kingdom Metazoa; phylum Arthropoda; class Arachnida; order Sarcoptiformes; family Galumnidae; genus Galumna; species Galumna lanceata. Next base: position 4,053 of record JAQFZL010001101.1, read on the forward strand.
TTCATTACTATAATAATAATCGTTTGGTATTTCAATCGAATGGCTTTCGGTTTGAGATTCTCCTGAAAATTGTTTATCGAAAGCATCGGACAAATCATTTACTTGAGTCGAAGTAGAGCTCGAGTGAACCCTTTCGTAGTGACAGTGAGAGCTAATTGAGGGCATCGTATGTGAAGTCGAAGCAGAAGAAGAGGAAGTGGACGGAAGTGACAAAACTGAATGCGAAGACATAAACGAAATGGCATTCATTTCAGACTCCAAACAATTATTACCGAAATTCTGATCCAAATTTAAAATTCAAATAAAAAATTTTAAATTTAATATTTGAAACACTTTTTAAACATTTAATAAACGATAGAATATATTGAAAATTATTACCAAATTTTCTGTGGAATCACTAGAATTACATTGATTTGAATGATTGACAACATTTATGTTGACATTAATTATCGGTTCGTTTTGGTTCTGGTTTTGGTCAACATTGTAGTCTTCCCTCTCGTAGTCGCTGTCAAAAGAGGCCAAAGACATACAAATGCTTTCATTACTGGCATTACTGCCGGCGTCGACACCCGAATCTTCGCCTGACATCACATCAAATAAGGAAATCAATTAAAGTTTGTTTACACCAAATGTTTATTTGTTTTTAAATATAAATATATAAACGTATCTTTCATGACATCATTCATGTATTCTTCAGTTTATCTCAATTTAAGTGATTTCTAAAACATTATTAAAACTGAATTAAAAAGTGTTTTAAAACGTTTTTAATAAAAGTGTGAAATGAATTCTTCGGGAGAGAAGAAGAAACGCGTCATTGTCTGTGTGTTGGGAGACATCGGAAGAAGTCCTCGAATGCAATACCACTCATTGTCTTTGGCCTCAAATGACTTCGCCGTCGATTTTCTTGGATTTAAAGGTTTTATTTCAAAAGGATTTTATGTCTTCAGTTTTAAACCATTTTTTGTGATTTAAGGTTCGGAACCAAATGAAAGGGTTATTAGAAATGAATCGATTGAATGCCATTTCATGAGTGAAGTGCCTCTAATTGTCAATAGTATGCAAAACAACTTTTTTAATTGAATTGTAATTAAATATTAAATGTTTTTTTTATAAAGAGTTACCAAGGCTATTTGTTTATGCATTGAAAGTGTTGTGGCAGTCGTTTGTCCTCTTCTTTTGGTTATTAACCTTAAAAAGTAGTGATTATATGTTAGTTCAGGTAATCATTTATTAAAGTTTTTTCTGTTGAAAACATTTTAAAATGGTTTGTATGTTAAGAATCCGCCGTCGATACCAACTCTGGGCATCGTTTGGATAGTTTGTAGACTTCGCGGTTCCCGTTTTATAATTGATTGGCATAATTATGGCTTTACAATACTTGCCCTCTCTTTAGGAGAGAAACACCTTTTGGTAAAAATTTGCAAATGGTTTGAGACTTATATCGGATCCAAATCTGATTTTAATTTTTGTGTTACAAATGCTCTGAAGTCTGATTTGAAGAATAAATACAATATTAGGTCTGAATTTTATTTTAAAAACTAGTTTTTTAAATATTAATAATTTGTTTCAGCGCTTCAGTACTTTACGACAGACCTCCAGATATATTCTCTCCGATTTCTATCGAAGAGAAACACAACTTATTTAATAAATTAAAGTTTGAATTCAACGAATTTGCGGCCGAAGACATAAACGATGAAAATGAAACTGTTATCACAAAACGTGACTCAATTAGTAAAGAGTTGTCTCTTAAAGCTAAACGACCGGCTTTTGTCATAAGTAGCACGAGTTGGACAGAAGATGAAGACTTTAATATTTTGTTTGACGCTCTTCAGAGTTATGACAGTTTAAGTAAAAGTGATGACAAATTACCGCCACTTATATGTGTAATCACTGGAAAGGGTCCACTCAAGCAGTATTATCAGCAAAAAATTTCAAATAATACGTTTACTTCAATTAAAGTCTTGTTTCCGTGGCTCTCGGCTCAGGACTATCCAAAATTAGTGGCCAGTGCTGACCTTGGTATATGTTTGCATAAGTCATCCAGCAATTTAGATCTACCGATGAAAGTCGTGGATATGTTCGGATGTTGTTTACCCGTCTGTGCATATGATTATCAATGGTTTGATTTCTTTTATTCTTAAATTCTATTTACTGTTTAATTGAATTATAAACAAAATATAGTTTTGTCTCTAAATTTGAAGTTTTAATTCTTAAAACATTCATTAATTCATTTTTTATTATTTAAGACAAAAAATTCATTATTTTCTTAAATATTAACTTCTCTCAATCGTTGACAGTATTGACGAATTGGTCAAAAATAAAGAAAACGGTTTATTATTCAAGAGTAGCGAACAATTGGCTAAGCATTTGGAAAACATGTTTTATAATTTTCCTGAAGAAAATCAAACTTTGGTTTCATTTCGGAATTATTTAGAGAAAACTCACTCTAAAAATCGTTGGAATAATAATTGGAATCAAAACGCTTTACATGTGTTTCAAAAGTAAATTATATTATTAATGATAATTAACTGTAAAATATCATTATTTTTATTACTCTTTCATTTAAGAAATAAAAAACATTAAATAAATTTTGAATATTTTGTAACCAAAGAAATGAAATAAAATTAATTTACTATTTATTTGAAATTTGATACATTTGGCACAACCCCTTCCTTTTAAAACTTCTTAATAAAACTTTAATAAACACTTAAATGACTCTAAATTAAAAAATAATTAAATAATTAATAATAGTATTGATATAAATATGGTTTCAAGTATTGTCTCTCTCTTTAGAAGTATTTTTGAAGTGTTGTTCGATTTCAATGTATTGTCGAATAAGTCTGGAGATTTCGTGAGCCTTAAGTTAACATAAAAATTAGTTAAATATTTATAAACAATTGAATTAAATTTAATAGATATATACTTGGTCAGTTTGTATTCTTGATATTTTTTGAACCATAAGATTCCCACATTTCATATCGAGAAAGAGAGTGCCGTCTTCTGCCCTCACTTTTCGAGTCGATATTACTTCAGAAAAGGGATGTTTCCAAAGGGTTTTCTTTATTTTAATCATAAAAATCGATTAATTTATAATTTGTTCCGAATTTTAAATGTTTATTACATGAGTTATGATATCCAAGAAGTGAACGCCTTCTCTGTTGAGTGCGAGTATATGATCGGGTTGTGCCGATACATCATTTTGGATTCGTTTGACAGCGAAAAAACATGAGCCAAATAATGCCCACTTCTGAAGAATGTCGAGACACTGAGCTTTTGCCTCAGTTGTGGTCAACGCCGACATATCAGACCAATTATTCTGAACCATTTCCACCCATTGAGGAGGTCTTAGTTCACGCATTACTAACACCGGTTTAGGCAACAAATATTTGACTTCATCTTTGGTCGGCATTTGTTCCATATCTGCCGCTCTATGAAGTAATGACGCAATTCTTGCGATTTGAGGAACAATATCTTCGGGTAACTTTTCTTCGGGTATTACCAATAGAAGGCCTTCCAAATAATCCGGAACCAATTGATTGAATATGACTTCTATGTAAAGATGACTTTCCAGTCGCAAAGGATAGTACCAAACGGAACGACAAAATATGAGGTAAAATAATTGTCCGTTTTTTATCAAATCTGTCGTTACGTCCAGAATATACTCGTCTTTATTTAAAGGTATTGTAAACGGATCTGAAAATAAGTGATTAAAAAATATAATTAATAAATCGATTGTAAAATATTTCAAAAAGTTTTCTTAAAAAAATGTTAATTTTTAATGATATCAGACAACGACAGACAATGAAAGACAATGACATTACAGACCCCCTTCAATGATGCAGTAAAGAGAGAACTCTTCCATTTCAATCTGATTCTTAACGTTAAGCATTTCACAGATTTCTTCGATGACATCGTTTACAACTGTAGATGAGGTCGTATTTATGATCCGTTCTGTGCCTCCGGGCAATCGATACATTTGTCTCTTGGAATTACGTCCCGCAGAAATGGCAGCGATTTCCTCAATACTGGGAACGTTTTTACGTCCGCCATATTTAAAGGTTTTCTTCAGATTTTTAAGACAAACGTCAGCCGTCGCGTGAAATGTTCGTCTTTTATCAAAAGCCGCGGTTTCCAAATATTTGAAGAGATAGGGTCTCAACAATTCAGAGCAATCAAAATATGAGGCCATTATTGAAAAGAGACGCCAACCTCTCTGACAACTGTCACTAATTGTTTAAAAATAGTTTAATTTATAGGTTTTTATCAAATGTCTTACAATTTGGCACTTTTGTTGTTTGTCGTCTGTTTCATAAGTTGACAGTAAACTTCATCCCTAATCTGAGGATATTTGTGGCAATTCTGTTGAAACACAATAATAATTAAATAAAATTAATAAATTCCTGAATTAAAAAAATAATAAGACTATTAAAGACTAACCAAAAGTATATTATAAACACAATTAACTTCCGTTTGGTTCTTAACCATCGAGAGGTCACCCATATATCGCATTATTGCTGTTATAATAAAAGATAATTATTGAACATAAAAGAAGAGGTTCTGACCTATGAATGAGTCGGTGGCGATCTTATTAAGTTCTGGCGATAAGACGAGAAGCGAATTCTGGAGCGGACTCTTTAATCAAAGTTTATGTTAGTTTAAGGGATAATAAAGTATAAGCTATTAAATAGACTGACCCGAGAATATTTGACTAAACTTGAGATTTCACTCCACGTCCACTCCGAGGGATCACTTCCTTTTCCTTTTTTATTTTTCTTTTTTGATTTAATGTTTTCAATTAATTTAACGGAACCTCTAATTGAACCGTCTTTTGATCGCAAGTCATATCTTAATTGAAAAAAAAATTAAGTTTTGGAACTTAATGTTAAGGCAATGAAAGTAATGAATGACTCACTTATTCAAACTCTCCCTAAAATTAAATAAAGCGAATTGAAGTAATGAAAACTTTCCGTCATTGAGTTGAGATATTTGTGTTAAGTCACTTTTGGAGTCATCCATTTCCTAAAATTAATTAAATGTTAAACGAATTTTTTTCTTAAAAAAATGACAAACATTTTTGCCCTCAACCCAAAGGGATGTCTCCTCCCGAATGTGGTCATCATTCAAATTCATGTCTTGCCTTTCAATGTCGTCATTCGGTGATTCGCAACCATTGAGTTGTCCGTTACCGTTACCTAAGCCTTTGACCTCATCCTGAATGTGAAAAAAAATATTATTTATTTTATTGAAAAGTAGTTTCATTGGTATTTACCATTCTTTGAGTTAGTTTAAGCATTTCCTGATTATTTAAGGGTACGACGTAATCACAGGGGAATATTCCTCCTTCGCCTGTTTCCAGTACACCAAAGAGCCAACCTTTGGATTAAGTTTTGGTTTTATTTGATTTTCAGATTTATGCCAATAATTAGACTTCAAAACAAAATTGTTTCAAAAGTTCCAGAGATTTAGTTTTTTTTGAATGAATTCAAGTATTGAATAAAATATTAGTTTTGACGTCAATTAAATGATGAATCGATTGATGATTTGATTGCCATTACATTAAAACACTTTCAGTGATGCAAACGTTTAAGACAAACATTTTTTCAGTCATTTCTTAAACTTTTTTAATATGAAGTCAACTCTAGGTTTGACGGTTTCAACTGTTTTGCACTGACTGTCACTAAAAGACAATTGTTTTGAAATAACTGTTCCGCTCAACGGAGCGAAAAGAATATGACTTATTTTATGAAAAATTTTAGTCAAAGATATGAAACAAAATCTTATTCTCTTTTATTTCATTATTTACTTATTCTTAAAGTTAACCTCAAATGTCTTTGTATTTCAAATTTAAAGAAATCGACTAAATTTGTTCAATACTTCAAATTTCCAGAAATGTTTCAATACTTGAAATTTCATTTTCTATCGATTTTTATAACCAATTAATAACTTACGAAATATTATCAAATTTAAGTTTAATATCAAACAAGTTTAAAATACTTAAAAAATTACTAGATTTTACCACTTTTTCACCTCATTTTAAAATTTAATAAATTTTTTGTTCACTTATTTAAGAGAAAATTTTATATTAAATTTATTTTTACCGAAATAGACCTTTCATTAAATAAAAATAATTTTGAACCAAATTTAATGAACTGTTTTGTCTATAAGTGAATGATCTAACTATAAACTATCTAAACTAAACTATCTAATATTACTCAATAAAGTGCTTAACAAGAACTACATTTATCTTTTCAGATGAATTTCATTGAAAACAATTAGATTTAGTTTATCTCTTATTTTAAATTTAAAAAGTTGTGCGACAATCAAATAATAATACATTTATTAGCGAAGAGTTGACGAAACACTCAATTCATTGTATTTTCTTTTAAAAATCTTTAAAAAGTGATCTTAAAAAGCATTCAAACGAATAATTTCTTCAAAAAACTACTAATAAAATGTTGAGACGAACCGAAAATTCATTGCCTTTGAATTTCAAGTTTTGAGGTTAAAAAATAGCCTTAAATGAAGCATGCTACTTTTAAAAATTTATTGTCTTTTAATTAGGTAAACATGTGAAAGAGCATAACCAATGCAAGCAAAACTTGAATTTGCCATTTATACTTAAAATGTTAATGATAATAATAAAATGATCATGGACATTTACAATGCTTTTTAAAAAATATTACAATTTTAATAGAATTTAAAATTTGAAACTATCGTTAGTAAAGATTATTTAACTCATTATTAGTCAAATGGACGACAATTGACCCCATTTTTTATTCTAATCGTTAAAATTTCAAAATATTCTAATGAACACAAAAATTAAAATATATTTAAATTTTAAACTTTTTTGTGAATTTATGACATTTGAAGCTAAAATTTTAGTCTATTATTATCATTATTATTATTATGTCTGAGATGGCCAATAGAGGTGTTCAGGGAGTAAAAAAATCGGCAAATTACCCCTTGGGAAAAGCGCTCGGCAATGCAAATAGGGGGTATTCTTAACCCTCCCCCCAATGATTAAGACGTTTGGTTATCTCGGATTAAACCAATAATTTTAAAAGTTTCAAAATAACAGATATGAGCTTATCTGCTAAATAATATGTTGATAGATTATATTCAACTAATTTTCACATACTTTGCTAATAATTATTGAATTTCATGATATAAACGTTGAAAATATCAAAAATAATGAATTTTATAAGTATTTAATCATAAATCTGTCCAAAACTCATAATTTAAAGAAAATTAATGTATAAATAGTTGAGTAAAGTTTCTCATATGTTATTCATTCATCAATTAGAGACAAACAACTTAATGATAATCGTGTGATTATTTAGGCTAACTATCAAACAGATCTAACAATAGATTTTCAAATGTTTTATGTCTTTTTTGTAATTTCTGTCAAATCTTGCGATTTATGTCAAAACTCTTATAAAGTTATTAAAAATTTTTAAAAGAAAAATGTATTATATAGGGATTCAATGGTTTGAAAGATAACTTAAATCAAAATAAAGATC
>JAQFZL010001102.1:0-11568 GCA_034695685.1 Galumna lanceata
CAAAACAATTGATAACTAAATTAAATCAAATTTAGTAAAAAATTCAATAAATTTTCAAATAATATAAATAAAGACATATGTCTAGTGTTAACGCGTGCGCCAATGCCTCCAATAGTGCTAGTGTCACGTAGTGTGTGCATGACCCCAAAAGTTCCGTTGGGCAAAGTCCCCGGAACTTTGGGAAGCTTCCGGAAAGTTTCGGAAAATAAACGAGGGAAGGGAATTTGGGCCAACGTTATTCATATGTAAATTATGTGTGAAACTGTTCATGATTTCTGAAATAAAATGTCATATTAAAAATTCCATGAAAATTTTCGGACCTGATCTGACTTGACCAAATTATTTTTGTTAACTTGACCTGACCGGACCTGACCAAGAATAAAATTTCACCTGACCTGACCTTACTATCAATTTTTACGATTTTTTCGTCCTCTAGTTCAAATTATAAAATAAACTATAATGAAATGAAATTCAATTCAACATTAAATAAAAATCTTGAGATTCATCGAAATCTTATGAATAACAAGAGTGTTCTTATTTAATAGTTAAAATTATAAAAATTTATATTTCGTATTATTTTTGCTTATATAATTAAATTCTCATTACATTATAGCTCATCACAAAGAATTTATTCAAACAAATATAAAACCAAATATTAGTTTTTTAAGTTTTTACTATTGAATGCTAACTGAAATCACTGAACGCTATAAACTTATCCTTTCTTTTTACTTCGCATGGCCTCAACTGCAAGATATCATATGAATTCTAACGCTGATGAAGACAGTGAGTTAACTGTCGAAAGCCTTCGCAAAATAAATAAGTTAATTGTCAATTGTGATCAAATTGAATCTTCAAAATTATTCATCAAATTAATATATTCAGGTATATTTCGCTAATTATGATAGTTCAAAAGTTATGGCAATGAGAAGTTTTGGCACAAATATGATTTTTTTCTTCTATTAACCAACACTATTTAATAACTTTCTTTGTTAATCATACATTCCTATCTTACTTTTTGATTTTCTGTTGAATTATGACAAAAACCTTGATAGAGTAAATTTTTATTCATTTTGGAGTTTTCCATATTGTATTTGAAATAATTGTTTGATTCCAAAATCATTTTGGAATTTTCCAACAATTAAATGGAATATTAAGTTTTCATTTAGGATTCGATTTCACTCAAAGCTGAAGAAGTTTTGTTTTGTTTATAAATATATAAAAATGGAAATCATAGACTTAAATACGATACATAACAGACCTAAAAGAGTTAAACAATCGATTACTGATGAAGTTAGACAACTAATGATTAATAATTTGAATAGTGGTATGTCTATCACAGACGCATCCGTTATGTTTAGTGTAAAATACAAAACTGTGTCTCAAATTTACAACACTTATAAGAAGACTAACCAAATCTTTAAGAAAAACTCAGGACATCGAAAACCAAAACTTAATAATGAAATGAAAGAGTTTTTATGTGATTTAGTGGACGACAATTGTATTCTTCGTTTGACTGATTTGAGGCAAAAATTGATGGAAAGATATCCGGAAATAACTACAATTTCATTGACACCTATTGGTTCGGCTCTCAGAGACTTTCATTACTCATTCAAAAGAGTTCAAGTCGTACCTCAAAGAAGAAATACACCGGAAGTGATTGAAAAGCGCTATCAATATGCTATTCAATACAATGGGTTGATTACTGAAAAACATAAATTGGTTTTCATCGATGAAACCGGATATCAGATCAATTCTCGCGCAAAATATGGTCGTTCTGTAGTCGGAACCAAAGCTCACAAAACAGTACCTGTAATAAGAAGTCGCAACTATTCAGTCTGTGCCGCTCTGATGGAGTCCGGGTTATACTTTTTTGAAATACAGGACAAACCTTATAATTCTGAAGATTTCTCGACATATTTAATACAACTTTTCACTCATTTAGCCAACGATGGCATAACTAATGCACATATAGTGCTCGATAATGTGCCCTCTCATCATTCAAATGAAGTTCAAACACTGCTAAGAGCACAAAGACATAATCTTATTTTTTTACCGCCATATTCTCCTTTCATGAATCCAATCAAAGAACTAATTCATCAATGGAAGTGTTCCGTTCGTCGCAAAGAACCTCAAAATGAGGACCAATTGTATGAAGCCATACATAACAGTTCACAAGACATTACTGGACAAATTGCATAAATTATATAAGACATATGGAATCCTATTTACATAAATGTCTCACTCGAGAAGTAATCGAAAGTTAATTCTTTGAAATATTAATTATTTTATTCATTTTATATCTGTATTTCAAATCTAATTCTCAAATAAAACATTAATTTATTTCCTAAATGAATACTTAATAATCCATTTAATTGTTGAAAAATTCCAAAATGATTTTTGAACCAAACAATTATTCCATTCCATCAAATTCATTTTGGAAAACTCCAAATTGAGTCTTTTTTTTAACGGTATTTAAAATATTCAAAAAAAATTCAATTCAAAGGTTTAAAAGGGAACATTTTTTAAGAAAAACCTGACCCTTTGGGTAAAATTATAAAACCTTACTCTTCCCTAAACCCAAGGGTTTTTCCAGACTCTTTCCCGACCCTTTCCAGACCCTAGGGTCTAAGGGTTGAAAAGTTTCACTTCTAATATGATATAAGTTATGTCATATAACTTATTTCATATAAATATTGAACTTAAGATTTGAAAAAAATATGATTTTAATAATATCTTAAGTTAAGATTCTTAACTATTAATAATTCAATTAATGATAATCTCAAATAACTCATAAAAATTGATAATTTTGGTAGTATTTTATAATTTAACAGATTTTATAATTTAATAGATTTTATAATTTAATAGATTATTAGAATTAATTATTAAAGCTCTAATTTTTTCAAAATTATAGGAATTCGGAGTTTTGGGATTCGGAATCATTGAGTGACAATCAATAGTTACAGTCACTAATTTGATGTTTACTTGAGTTTTGCTCATTTATATTGAAGGATAGGGCTCTACCAAAATGACTAGAGATAACAAACTGTATATAAGCGCTTAGTTAGTTAGTGGTCAAACCAAAACATTCTTGTTTTCTCTTTTAAGAATGAAATATATTATTGAATATCACTGAGAAGATGGCTGTCCATCATAACTAAGGGAAGGTAATGGAGCTCCGGGGCATTCATATGAAGTAAAATACAAGTAATTGGAATCTTAGAAATTAATGTATTTTCAAATTCAAGGATAACTTATTTTTCTTAATTTACTTAATATATAAGGAGAGGATTCTATTAAAAACATTTCATATTCAGTAAACGTTTGTTTAAAGTAAAATATTTCAAACAAAAATAAGTGTTAAATCTATTACTTGAAATCTAAACATTAACTATGAAGTTTTCGGTTTATCAAATATGTATCTTGCTTGTTTTGTTCAATTGTCTTGTTTTGGCCCAAAGAAAACCAAAGTCTGGACAAAGGAATTGCAATCGAAATGATTTTGACAGCCATTCAACAAATGTGTTTGGTCAATTTGGTTTGCCTGAACTCTTCTTTCCTGAGACTAGAAATGATTTGAACACTTATTGCAAGTGAGTTATCATTTAATACATGGTTTTGATAACAATCGCAACAAATTTTATTCTTTTTTTAATTATTTTAAAATGTTATCTACAAATGTTTTAGTTAACTTTGAGATTATCTCTCTTTTAATTAAAACATTTCCTAAAATTAATGATAACTAAACATATGTTGACATTTAAATATTTAATTATCTAGTTACTAGATACTAACTTAATTTAATTTAAAAATTACCTTGCTAATATAAGTTAACATGCTAAGAAAAAAGTTTAATTTGGTTTTTAATTTATTAAATTATTTGTTATTTAGAAAATCAAAAGAAAGTACAGAATTTGCTAAACAATACGGACAGAATTGTTTGAAATCGACATCCCAAACATTGATGTCCCTGGCTAATTATAATTTTGAGCAAGTTAATAAGCAATACTGCGCCAAAAATGGTAAATTGAAAAACGAATTTGTAGAGTGGGCTAAATGTGGTAATAAGGCTAAAGAAAACACTGGAAAATGTTGGGACAAAATGATTGTAGCCATGGCTACCACACATAAAGTCAAGAATAGTAAGAACAGAATCCCTTTAATCTGTTGGTGAGTATCACTTCTAATTTATTAAATATAATAGATCTATAATAAACTTAATAGTTATAAATAACCTAGCACATATTATGAATGGATCAAATGCAACAAAAAGGCAATGGAAGAAATGGGTTCAAATGTTTGTCCCAAGAGTGCTGTTGATGGCTATGAAGTTCACGTCAATAAAGCATCGGTCGATGCAATGAACCTAATTTGCAATCGATATCAAGATGATCAAGTTAAGTGCAATAATCTCAAGAAGGAGTTGCCCAAAGAAAGACCCAAAAGAATGGACAAAATGCCACTCCTCTATATTTTTGACGTTTTTGACAAATTGTAATCGATTTTCATTACAGTTTGATAGTAATCTTTTCCTTCTTTTTTTGTATTTAATTAATAAATAACTAAAAATGAATTTTCATTATTTCTCACATAAATTGTGAAAAATAGTGAGAAATTATAGTTTTATTTGATATCATTTTCTCTTTTCAATGACTCGTTAAAAATTTTATTGATTTTCATGAAATGTGTTAACGATGTTATTTTTTGTAACTTACCTTATCTTACTTTTCTTGGAGAGACACAGAGGTGGCCATTTAAAGGTGGATGACTTATGACACAAATTTTAAGTGAAAGTATTAGATTTGATGCAATAAACTGATTAAAAACAAAACCTGAGATTCATTAATATAACCTCAAAGTACTGGACATCTCTTATTTTAATTTATGTTAACACATAATATGCTTATACTTTCATATAAATACTATCCTTGTTAAGATTTCACGACTTTTAGAGGTCGAGATTGAGTTTGGATTGAAGTTTTAATTATTATAATTACTTTTGTTTATAACGTAAATAATGTCAGTAATAAAGTTAACGTGATTTCAATTCGTGTCTTTTTTCAAAGTTTTTACTCATTTTTCTTGTTTTCCGACAAAATTATTGCGAATTAATTGTAATTAAAAACAAATTTCAGAAATAAATTTTAAAAATTAAAAAATGACTTTATTTTCAATTTTAGAAATAAAACTATTTTACAGATTTAATCAATTCTTCAAAATTAAGCGAAAAATTGATTAAAAGAAGTTTAAAAAAGGCATCAAAAAATTGATGTAATAGTTTGAACTTATGATCAGTTTGATAGTTGTTGTCTTAATATCCTCCGCTGTATCCATCATTATCTCCTCCACTGGATTTGCCATAACCATTATTATCATCATCATGGTCATCATCATCATCACCACCATAACTGCTACCACCTTCACTCTTGTGCACTTTGGTCAGACGCTCTTCTCTGACGGGTTCGATAACTTGGATGACCTTTCGGTATGGAGTAATGATTTCACGGAGCTCTTGGATCACGGGTTTGGTCACTTCATGGACGAGATGGTGGGGTTCGTCACGAGATGAGGATTTTTGGTAGGAACCGCCTCTATTCTTATGGACTTGTTTCACGTAAATTGGAGAGGACTCGGTCTTGAAAGTCATGTAGACGGGAAGGACACCGCCGGGAACCTCAACGTGAGTCGACGATTCTTCTCTATGGGATGGAGAGTGAATCACTTCGATGTCATGTTTGGAATGGATGGGCAATTCGATTGAGTGGCCTCCATAACCACCACCACTACCACCACGACTACCACCTCTACCGCTCTTGTAGGCAACACTTAAGCCCAAAAGCACTGACAGAATGAGAAGCTGTGGATAAAATAAATTTCAATATTAAAACACTTTTCAATTAAGTTGTAAATGAAATATACCTTGAACATTTTCAGTTATTTACTTTAGTAATGAATTTACTATTAGAAGACAAGAGGAGAAGCAAATGAATGATTTCTGAAGTGAATGTCAGTGTCTTATATACTAAAAGTTTGGGAAACACTCCCAGTATTTCATAAGATCTCAACTCTTGTGAAATATTTCTAAAATGGAAAATACATTTCAGATTAAAAAAGAGTTTAACAGTTTATTGGATTAAAATTTGGAGATAAAAACTGATATAATTGTAAATAATTTTGTTTGTGTCAGCAGACCCTTCCAGCTATCATTTTGAGAAATCTCCTTTTCAGAGCACAAGGTTAGTCGTGCTATTAAACTATACATATTCATTCAATTTTGGAGATTCCCTCTTATATATAAACTAGTGTAGAGGGAAAGTTGTGTTCAATGTTACAATTTCTACGATGCTTTATTTATCTACCTTGTTTAGTTCTACTAGTGTTATAAGAATAGTGGTATTTTTTTCTATTTAAATAAGAAGAGACCCTGGCTATTGTTATATTGGTTTTACTGCTTATTGAGGAAAATTCCTATGAAAATTACTTGTTACTTGTTCATTTTAATTGAGCACTCGATCGATAATTCAAAAGAGGCGAACCATTAGCTATCTATTGAAGTTCATAATAATACTAAAGACAAAAATCAAGAGCAATCTGGGACAATTACAGAAAATGATAAGCTAAGTGTTTTAATTACTCGATCTGTTCAATAATTATGTAATATATTTACTAATGTTTTCCAAATGTTTCCAAACTTTTCTCTTATTTGACTCAAACGTGATATTAATTCAAAAAAAATTTACATTTAATTTAGAGCTAAAAATTGAGATCAAAATAATTGAAATGTTTTTTAATATTTAATATTAAATTAATTAAAATGACTAATCGTTGCAATTAAGAGCAAAAGGTGTGCCCAACCAATCAATTTTCATTTCAATATGACTTAAATACCACTGAATTATGACTATTAATTAAGGAAATATTCAAAACTTATTATAATATATAATATAACCAAATATTTAACGATTGACATGTTATCTATCAGCATACTAGAAACTAGCTCATTTAGCTTCTAATTTCTCTAATTTTCCAAATTAATCTTTATAAATTTTTTTAAAATCATTTTTAAATAAGCAAGATCATTTAATTTATTTGTATTTAAATAATTTATTGGTATTTATGCTGCAAATAGTTTACAAATGAAATATCAACAAAAATCTTATTTATAACACTTTTAAAGCATTACTTTTAATAAGAATCCATTTTATAGTCATCCACTTTGTCATATCCCTTTTCGTCGCCACCATAACCTCCTCCTCCACCACTGCCACCATAACCTCCTCCTCCTCCACTACTGCCACCATAACCCCCACGTTCACCCTTGTGTACTTTGGTCAGACGCTCTTCTTTGACTAGATTATATGATTTATATATTGTATATTATAATTTATATATTATAATTTCAGTATATACCTGGTTCGATAACCTGCACCACTTTTCTGTATGGAGTGATCACTTCTTTGAGCTCTTGGATGACGGGTTTGACCACTTCGTGGACTAATTTGTGCGGTTCGTCATAAGAGTCAGATTTTTGATAACTGCCCTTGGTGCCTCTATGCTGTTGCTTCACATATACAGGAGATGATTGAGTTTTAAATAACAAATAGACAGGTAGAACACCACCAGGGACATCCACATATGTTGAGTGATCTTCTTCGTGTGATGAAGAGTGAATGATATCCAAATCGTGTTTAGATTTGACGGGCAGTTCAATAGAGTGGTAACCCTTATAAGCGGCACTTAAACCCAATACTGCCGACAAAACCACAAACTGTAAGCAAATGATTATATATTTATTAAATATATTGATATAATAAGAAATAATACCTTGAACATTTTTAGTAGAAATAGAAGTAAATCTAAAGACTAATGAAATGAAAAGTTGAGTTAAGCCGATAGGAAACGAATGATTTACTAAACCATGAAATCAGAGTTTATATATAAGTCTACGGCGTTTAGAATTCCGGGTAAACCCACCCATTGGTGTCATTTAATCGATAACTTAAAAGTTTGATTAAAAATACATTTTCGACTAAAATTTATTAAAATATTAAATTAATTACGGAAAGAGTAAACAAATAGAGTCAGGAAATTGAAAAAAGACAAACAAAATCTGAAATTAATTTTCTTCTAATGAGTACGACTTTGATTCAATCGAGATATTAGTTTCAAGTGATTAATCAGTTATTTTTTACACTATCTATTAAATCTGAATTTGTGTCCGGCCTTTCAGAATATAGAACACACGCTCGCCATATATTAAGACCACTTTTGCTTTCATTTATAACTTATCTATCACAAAATCGCATACTTGCATTCCTCAATTTTTTCTTTATCCAATTATTGGTTTAATTACCCATGATAAGTTCCGATCCCAGTTTGTTATCCAATTGAAGTTAATTAATATTAATTAATATTTCTTAAATCTAAACCTATTATATTATATCGTATTTTGTATTCAATTTATTGCAAATTGTTTCTGACAGAAAAAAATTGATTTTCAATTGATTTTAATCAATTGTTTGTGGAAAACAAAACATAATTTTCTAGCAAATAATAAACTTTGAATTTTTATTATATTTATTTAATCCATTAATTAGTGTTTTATTTACAAAAAGGTTTAAATTTTATGTTTTTATAGTTTGAAGTTATGTTAAGACATAATAGTTATTCTTTTTAATTCATTTAAACCAATTGTTTTATTAGAATAAATAATATTAGTCTGAATTTTAATTATTTGTTTTTAGCCATAAGCTTAATTTCACCCTGATTAAATTCTTTCCATAACTCCACTAACCTGGAGCTGACTCGTGTAAATATTTTGAATTTGATATACTTTCACTGGAATGTAAAAAAAAAAACATTTGTTTAATCAGATGTTCAAGCAAGGTTATTTCTAATATATTTTGAATAATTAAAGCCAATAATTATCCTGGTTAATATTTCGATAAGCCAAAAGATTTTAATTTAATATTATTTTAATGAAATAATAAAATTTAATTAAAACTCTAATGTTTTCACAAAATTATTCAATTTTATCTAAATTACATTCAGTTAAGAAATCGGTTTTTTATATCTAATTTTTATTCACTTAATTGATGTAAAAATATACAAATGATTGACAAATGATTAAAACTAATTATAAATATTTTGATTTTATGACAATTAAAGTATTTCTATAAATAAATAAAAGTCATGAATATTTTAATTTCTAATTAAAAAAACTTATTGAATTGATCATTATATTAGGTATTTAATCATGGTATGCACCTAAATGATTATAGACCCGGCTATAACCCTGTCCTTCGTGGTTATGCCCGTTACCATGATCATTGTTATTATGACTATTGCCATATCCATTGTTATTTCCACTGCCATATCCATTATGACTATCTTTATGTACCATGGTCAGACGTTCCTCTTGAACAGGCTCAATCACCTGGACAACTTTTCGGTAAGGTTTGATTATTTCTTTAATCTCTTGATAAACAGGTTTAACCACTTCATGGACTAATTTATGTGGTTCATCTTCAGATGTGCTCTTCGTGTAACTACCCTTGGTCTTCTTATGTTTCTGTTCAACATAAATGGGTGATGTCTTACTTTTGAATGTCATGTGAACCGGCATTTCCACCGGAGGGACCTTCACTTCTGCGATTTTCTTCTCATAGTGTGAGGGAGAATGGATTACTTTAATCCCAGAATCGTATGATTTTATGGGCACATCTATTGCATCGTATCGACCCATATATGCGACACTTACGCCAAACAATACCGATAAGACCGACACCTATTATTCAACATTCATTTGAGTTACAAAGAATTGGAAAATCTCTTATCGTTTTAATACAATTAATTTGCTTAAAAGTAAACAAATGATTACTTACTTTAATAAACATTTTGATGATAATTGACTCTAAAAAGACTTAGTCAGTGCACTGAAGATAAAACACCGAAATTAAATAAGTATTATGAACTCATGGATAGAGAAACGGGAGTTATATATACAGATTTAATAAATGATAGAATACCCTGCCCACTTTATCGACAGAGATAAGGTCAGTTTTTGTACATTGATTTGTTTATTGAAAATTATGAAAAATTGTTTGAAAAGATTTAAAACGTCAATTTCCGTCTATTCCTTTAATTCAAACTTCATTATAAAACCGGATCCAATTCAAGACATAAATTATAATATTTTTTTAATTAATCTGATTGGAGAGGAAATTAGAACAGGAACACTTTCGTTTTCATCTCAACTTGTTTTAAGCAAGGTTATCATTATTTATATTTTCACAGGAAATAGTTTTCGCTAATTTTAATTTTTTATCTCAATTCTTGATAATTGTTTTAAAATAGTTGAGTACTAATTGTTATCTCACTTTCAATCACTAGTATTACAAAATAAAAGATTTACAGAACAATAGATATCAGGATTTTATTCTCATATGAAAAGGATTTACTTATTTTAAGTCAGAATTTTCATTATTAATGATTGAATAATTTGTTGAAAGAATGAGTATTTCACTAATAATTAAAATTTCACATAAATTTATTCCTTTGGAAATAAAGAGAATGTAGAATCTAGATCAATGATATACTCAGGGGATAAAATTTATGGCTATTCTTTAAATTTGTGCAAATAAAAGGTGGGTATTATTATACCTTTTGGGCACTATTAATCTTGTTACAAATTTACAATTAGAACATAATGTTTATGAATACTTATGAAATTTTATAATAATTAATTTGTGAAATTTTATATTTTCATATAAATTTTAATACGATAAAGAAATTTTTAAATTGTTTTTTGCTTGATTATTTTATTACAGTCTGCCTTCGGTTTATCATTCTCGATTTAACCATAACCTCGATATAACCAGGTTAAATTGAAGCACGGTCCTTTTTTATGGCAGTCATAATGTTAAGTGTTCTCGATTTAACCAACTCAATATAACCAGATGCAATTTTCAAACTATCCATGTAAAGCTTATTTGATTTAACCAGAATTGTTTGAATAATGTGCTTAAAATTTGATTAACTCATTGATGTTTGAAATAATTGTAAACTTGTTTGATTACAAACCTTTTAATTATCAAAATTTTGATTTAAAAATCTAAACAAAATAGATATTAATCACTAAAAGTATTAAACTTTAAAATATCATATTTTTGTTCATTTAATTTATGAAAATTAAATCATTTAATAGAAATATCAATGAAAGAGTCTTTAATTATAATTATTTTACATTAATTTAAAAATATTATTATAAAAGAGTTCAGCAGAAAAGAGATTAAACCAAAAGATAATTCAAATGACGAGATATATAAAATGATTTAAACTTGCTACTTTTATTACTAGTAATACAATCGGATTCATATGTTCTTTCATAAATTATATTCTATTAATTTAAATCTAAATGATTTATCATTATTTTGAATTGATAGTATTGAACGAATAGCAGTTAAACCTGACGTTTTATTTCAAATTTTGATTCATTTCTTATTTTTGAAATATTTTTACTAATGTTTTCACTGATTTCTAATAAATGTATGGGAAGTCCATTATTTTTAA
>JAQFZL010001103.1:0-11561 GCA_034695685.1 Galumna lanceata
ATTAAATTATTAACTGTAAATAAAATTAAAATCGTTGGCCATCACTGGTTTTATTGGAGAAAACATTAGTTGTTTCGATGGAATCCTTTTAAATAAATAAAAGACAGCTCTTATTGATTGCAATTTTTAATGGCTTTAAATATTGATTTAAAGTTAGTTTTGAAAATATCGATAAATTGACACTATTTGTAACCAATCAGACCGTTCCCATTGGTATGAGTCCGCAAAGTCTGTATTCCTGAAGAGAAGTGCCGAAAGCCATTCTGAAAATGGATTCACATCTGCGGCAAAAAATGTAATTTTATTCATTGGGGATGGAATGGGTATAACCACAGTAACGGCTGCAAGAATCATGAGGGGTCAGCAGCTGGGACTCACTGGAGAAGAACATCAGTTGTCATTCGACAATTTTCCTTATATTGCATTGTCCAAGGTACAAATATCACAATAAAAACTATTCTTCACTACGCAATAGTTTTCTATGTTTAACTAATGTGCAAGCTAATTTTTTGCTACATCTACTCCACAATTATATTTTTTAATAGTTTCGGCAAAAATGACACAAAAGTTTTATCTCATTCTTATCGAGTCATTAGTTTTCATAAATTACTAACTCATGAGTTCCGAATGTTTTCAGTTAATAATAAGTTAATTGTTTTGAAGGAAACACTCATTTGATTTTTATGCGGATATTTAAGAGTATAAGCATTTGACTGAAGTAAATAATGAGCTAAAAATACTAGCTTGCTTATTAATTGCACTTTACATATCTCCTATGAAAAAATTTAGATAAAAGAAGTTTAGTTAAAAGACAAGACTATAAGTGAAACTTTAAAATAATATAGATTTTACTTATGACACAAATAAAGAAAAACAAATAAAATAATCGATTCAAACGACAATCACTTAAGCGTTAGAAATAAAAAGCATTCGAAGGAAAGATAATGTATTGACTGACAGAACAGTGTATTGGCTTTTAATAAATTTCAGACATTAATAGAAGAAAGAATGTCCTGATTCTAATCTCGATAATAAATTTTATTCTTTTTTTGTTGTAAGACATACAACATTGATAGCCAAGTGGGCGATTCTGGTGCCTGTGCTACAGCACTACTTAATGGCGTTAAGGCCAGGTATGAGACAATCGGATTAGACCAAAATGGCATCTTTGAAGACTGTCAGTCATCATTTAGCTCAAGAGTGAAGAGTCTCGCAGACTGGGCTCAAGAAGAAGGTATGGCCACTAATTTAATAAAATTAAGCCCTCTTTTGTTAATTCCCAATAACTCAACCATAAAACTATAGTCAATATAAGTCTATTCAATTCAATTAATTCTTTGTATAAAATAAATCAGATTAACAAAGGATTGAGTCCAGAGACCAATAATGGATCAAATCTTAAGATTCTTATTTTAAATCAAAAATTAACTATTAATTTAAGTTTCACTTAATATATTATCTAATGATAGTAATAAGAAACTCATGTTTAATAAATAAAAGTTTATCTTACTTTAATTTATACAAGATAAGCAAGATCAAATGACAATACATTAAAATTTCAAAAGAATGTTTCAAAATTACTTATTTTATAAATAATGAGTAGAATTACTGTAAAATCATCCTCATTAGACTTTTTGAAAATTATAATAACATTATTATTGTTGATATTTAAGTGAATTAATGATGAAAATATTTTTTAAAAATTGAGTAATTTTTCAGTAAATCCAAAATATTCTCAATTTGATTACTTTTGGTTAAATATTATTAAAGTAATAATGTTATCAGGGATTGTAAAACTCCTAGATCTCAAGGGGTTGTCAGGGGGTATTTTGGTCTCGGCTAAGGTGGGTATGAGGAGGAGGGGTATTTTTTAAAAAAGGCTAAAAACGCTTAAAATATAAAAAACACCGTTTTTTTTCTATGTTTTTAGTTATTTTGATGTAAAACATACCTATTTTGATCAAAAAACCATTAAATGTTTAAATCATTAAAAAGTGTAATTTTTAATTTTTGTTTTGAAGGTATTTTATAAAATAGTAAAATACCTTCAAAAACAAGCCTTTTATAGCCTTAAAATGATAAATAATATAACTATTGATTAAAATACCTTAAACTTTAATACTTTTTGTACAATAAACATGATTGTTTCAATTCTCAAATACAAGATGATAAATTAAACATAAATTACAAGATTATACTTGAGCGCGCGTTTTAAACTTGATGAACCTTATTCTAAACTAATCTCGCTCATTACATCTGATTAGTATATATTTCTCCCAAATTATATAACTCATGAAAATATATAAAACATTTGCGGCAGAGAAACGATGTAATCAAATATAAATAATTTCACAAAATTTAAATACATTTCCCATTTTGAGAGCAGTTGTGCGCCAATTGTTTACTATACTTTTAGTATAACATAGAGTTGTTTTGTTGGGAGGAATGAAATGAAAATTTCATTAAATTTTATTTTGAAGTCAATACAAGTTTTCAATTAAGAAAAGGAAAGCGAGAAAAATAAACTGACAAACGGTTGAGTAAAAAGAAATATCAGTTTATGAAAGATTAAAAGACTCAGACATTATGCACAACATGAACACCATAAGTGTCTTCTCTTAAATTTCTGCTTTGAAAACAACCAATTCTTTAATATTTTATAAAGTAATTCATTTAAAATGAATAACAGTTTTACGTACGAATGTTTTTGACTCACAAATTTTGAGACTAAAAAATAAGCCAAAAGTTTGTTATATTTTTTTTCAAACAATTTGTCGCTAATATTCTGTGTGTCGTTTGAATGATTGCTTTATAGACAGAGTGTTAAACAAATGGTTTGTTAATCAGTCGAATAATTATTCACAGGAAAGTCAACGGGAATTGTGACGACAACCCGTATAACTCATGCAACGCCGGCAGCCCTTTACTCGCACAGTGCCAGTAGATATTGGGAAAGCGATGACAAACTATCGCCAAACGCCAGGGGTCTGTGTAAAGACATTGCGAGACAACTGATAGAAGACGAGCCGGGGAGGAATCTTAATGTATGAATAATTACTATTGTTTGACAATTTTGTTGACAAAAGGATCATCTT
Organism: Galumna lanceata; assembly: GCA_034695685.1. NCBI lineage: Eukaryota > Metazoa > Arthropoda > Arachnida > Sarcoptiformes > Galumnidae > Galumna > Galumna lanceata. Next base: position 3,096 of record JAQFZL010001103.1, read on the forward strand.
TTAACTATTGCTCTCCGAAATGAAGGTCATTATGGGTGGGGGTCGTCGACACTTCATGAGTGTTAAGGAAAGAGATCCTCAACGACCCAATGAATTCGGACGAAGACTCGATAATAGAAATCTAATTGAAAGTTGGCTCTTGGATAAAAAAGACAGGGGTTTAGAAGCTCGTTATGTGAAGGATAAGCTTGAGTTCGACCACTTAAACATTTCACGTATCGATTATTTACTCGGTTTGTAAACTCAATAATATTGACACAAATCTGTTATTAATAGTTAATCAATAATTTAAAGGTTTGTTTGGTTCCAATCATTTGGCTCATGAACTCGACCGCGAAGATGGACCCGATGGTGAGCCCTCTCTTGCAGAGATGACGAGCAAAGCCATAGAAATACTGTCGCACAACCCAAATGGTTACCTATTAGTGGTAGAGAGCGGTCGTATAGATCACGCACACCATCAAAATAACGCAAATCGAGCACTGGTCGACACATTAGCCTTAGATGAAGCCATATATGCATCACTTGGATTGAGTCAACCGACCCAAACACTATTAGTGGTCACATCAGATCATTCGCACGTTTTCACATTTGGAGGATTTCCAAAGAGAGGAAACCATATATTAGGCACAGATAGCAAAGTATCTGATGTAGACTCACTTCCCTATACAACATTGCTTTATGCTAATGGACCTGGATACACAAAAAAGAGAGTGAACATCACTCGAGTCGATACAAGTGAGTGTTTTCCACATAAAACAGTTCTAATAAAATCATAAATATAAGTAAAACATAAGTGAGTAATCATTTGGGCAGAGCTTTAATCGGATTATTTAATCATTATTTTCTTTGACTCTGAATTTAGTGAATGAAATACAGATTCAGAAAAAATGAGAGCAAAACAAATAAATCAAAGAATATATCTCTCGTCAAATAAATCAATGTTTGCACAGAATAGCAAAAGAATAAAAGCAATGAAACATCGTTTGTGTTAATGTCTACTATATTTTTGTTGTGCCAAACAAACCAAAGTTTTATCAATTATATTCCTGTCAAACGTTAGGCAAACATTGAGAATTTCAATTGAATCCAAGATTATATAAAATTCAAATCAAGTATTCAGAGAACTTTTTTCTACAAATAAAAGTTTATTTCAAAACTTCAAATCTATTGTAACTTTTCTATCATTTATTCAAATTTTAATTTTCAATTTGAAGTCAAAGTCAGAAACCAATCAAAAAGAGTTCCAATATTTAAATTTTTCAAAACTTACATTTATATGATGCTCAGGGAAATAATCTAAATAGCCTAGTTCATAAATAAACTAGTATAATTTGTTTATTTTTACTTCATCTCATCAGTTGATAACTGATTAATCAGAATATTCTAATTAAATGGTTTATTTATTTTTCATATTTAAAGAATTTAGTTTATTAGGCATATTGCCAATAATCCTGGTCAATTTTAGCACAGATCAAGTGTACAACTCTGGTATTACAACAAAATAGAAATTATTTCCATCACTGATAAGATTTTAATGAGGTTTACTTAAAGCCGAAAGACTATTAAACTCTTTAAAGTTTTGCAAGAATTTAATTGCATTGATTTTGTGTTTGAATACAGACATTAGATGTGCTGACACTCATTAAGGTTGAAAAGGCGCTGAATTAATCAAAACAATTTAATTTCATTTTATAGTAAATCGTTAGAAAAATATTCAAATCAAAGCAAAAAACAAATGTCGTATAAATACAAGAGTTAAGGAATAACTCAATCAAAACTTTGAAACTATAGCACAGCATAAAACTATATATAGATATTAGGATTTTTAAAATATCGATTAAAACTCAAAACTTATACATTTAGTTAAATGATTTGATTATGATTTAAATTATTTAAGCATGCACAAATACTATATTAACATGATTAATAATTAAATTAATCAGGAAATAACTTATGGATCTAAATTAATGAGTAAAAGTGCCCTGAGCTAAACTACAAGTTATAATTAAAATCAAAAGTATTGTTAATAATAATGAGTGAAAATATAACCAAATGAGTGACTCTGAAGAGTCATTCAATTGTTGGCAACAAATAGTGTTTTGATGAGTTTGAAGAAAACTAAACAAATCTATTGAGCCGTTGATAGGAATAGAATAAAATATACTATTCATGAAGAATAGGATGTGTTTGATAGGACTGGATAGGGCTCACATCAAAGTGATGGTACAATGATATCAAGTATTTATTTCTGTAGAAAACCCTAAAAGACATTTAAACTTCTCATTCATTAAAAATGACTGTTAGACACAGATATGAAGTGCAAAGAGTGGGAAGAGTTAACTCAACAAAAACGAAGAGTTTTCCATTCAATTAATTTTTAATATCATTGAGAGGACATCTCTTTTCAAAGAATGTGTTCTCAAAGACTAAACAATTTTCGCTAAATTTCACTCTATTTTTCTCTATAAAAGCCAACAAAGAATTCATTCAACAATCAGCAGTTCCGCGCCGTTGGGACACACATGGCGGGGAGGATGTGCCAGTCTATGCACACGGTGTCAATTCACACTTGTTTAGAGGAGTAGTCGAGCAGACATACATTCCATTTGCCATATCCTACGCCTCCTGTATGGGACCATTCAAACACTTATGTTTAGAACAAGAGAATCGTTATATCAAACAATTAAAACGTCGAGAAAAGTGTCATAATATCATCGAAAAGTTACCCGAATACTCATCTAATATCATAAAAAACTCATCCGACAAAATCAACTTAAGTGTCTTAATATTTTCCATCCATTCAATTGTTTTTTATATTTATATAAATTCAATAAACATTTAATGACACAAAATATCACTTTTTCTAAATATTTTAATTAAAATGCATTAAATTTTAATCATTTTAAGAATAATTAAATATTTATTTAAGTCAACCCTTATATCATTTAAACTAAACATCCGTTCATATTAATTATGTGCCAAAAAACACATGTCTTATACTGTTATCTCAATTAAGCGAATAAATAAAAATAATAAAAAATAGACATGTTTTCATATAAAACAAAGTCCTATAATTTAATGATATTTGTAATCATTATTTCAATTATATTTGGAATTTAAGTTAACTTGGTTAAGTTAAGGAAAAAGGAAATTGTTACAAATGCTTCGACAATTTACAAGAGCCTATTCAACGAAAGTATTGCCAAAATCAAGTGATGTTGTGGTTGTCGGTGAGAATAACTACTAATTTTATCATATAATCATTGAGTCGTGGAAACAGGCGGTGGAGTAATTGGTTTGTCTACAGCCTATCATTTGACACAATTGGGATATAATAATGTAATTGTTGTTGAAAGACATGACATTACAAGTGGGACGACGTGGCACACAAATGGTCAGCAAAACTCACTATTAATGACTATTACATATAATTTGATTATAGCTTTTACTTAAAGGCTTAGTCTGGAGGTTAAGGCCTTCACAAACAGACATAAAACTATTGAGTCGAACGCATCAATTAATATCAAGTGAACTATTAGGCAAACCAGGGGTAGAGACCACGGGTTGGATCAACAATGGAGGTCTATTCTTAGCGCATAATCATAAAAGAATGCAAGAATATCAGAGACTCAACGGTTTATCAAAATATTATGGAATCGAGTCTTACCTCTTAGACCGCAATCAGACGATAGAGTTATTAAAGCCATTAATTGATGAAAAGACTAGTGATTTAGTGGGGGGTCTATACAGTCCTAATGATGGTTTTGTTGATCCACACATGTATTGTTCGGCACTGATTAGAGCCGCAGAACTTAAAGTTTTCAATAATTGTAGTCTTATAGCAATCAATACAAATGAGTGCAAAGGGATTGATAGCAAACAAACAAAAGTTAATAGCGTTTGCCTTAAATACGACGAAGACATTCATGAAATCAAAACAGATATTATTGTCAATTGTAGCGGTTGTTGGGCACCAGGAGTGGCAAAACTAGCAGGTATAGTATACAAGAGTACAGCAAAGACAGTACAATACAATATTTGTCATTAATCGTAATAATCTAAACCACTAATTGAGGAAATTAAGTCCTAAGCCATGAGTTTTGTCTAATAAAGGCTTTCCTTATATTTCTTAATTTGAAAATATTTACGAAAAATAATTTCCTTTTGATGAGCGCACAGAATAACTGTTGAGCACAGGATAACCACAATATTGACAAATTATTTTTTTAGTCCGAAATAGAAATGTTTTCACAATAAATGAATTTTTACTCAATTATGACAAATGATGTCAGACTTGAACTCTCATTAGTTGTAAACATTTTATATAAATTATTTTTGTTTAAATAATAATTTATTAAAAAATTAGACAATAATTTGTTTGACAAACATTTGAGTCATTTAAGAAGCATTTAAATAAAGACTATTGAAAATGAGTAATAGATTAACACAATAATTACTCCATAAACTGGCCATGTTCAAGTTTCTCACTGATTAACTGATGCCAATTATTATCCAAGATTAGCATTATTTGTATTATCACTAAATAATAAAACATTTTAGTTAATTAATAAATAATAATAATAATAATAATAATAATTGACAATCGGTTGGAAAATTTCAAAAATCAAAATTCAATATTTGTTAACAAATGTAAACAAATGACAACTAATTATAGTTTGTTTTATTTTGAAACTCTGATTACTGACCGGAAGACTCAATAATTAAATTTAAAATAAAGTTATGTTAAGCAAACACTGAAAGTGTGCTCTACATAAATAAAGTTTATTTAACATTTATTGTATCTAGTTAAATAAACTAATTTAACTTATTAGCCCTTACACTAATTAGACTAAAATACCTAACTTTAAGTTTAAAAGTAATTTTATAATGAATTGATTTTAACTTTAGAATTACTATTATTATAATCAATAATAAATCATTAATGAACTTATCGTAGCTTAGAATTAGCCAAATAAACTTGACCATGCTATTCTACATGTTCAAGCTTTAGAGTAAGACCAAGATTAATAAAACAAGCTATGATCCAACAGAATAGTTGACTTGTTGAAATTTTAATTTGAATATTGAGAAATAAATTTTATGTTGAAATATTATCTTGGACTTTTTTAAGTGAATTTCCTAGATAAATAAATAAGAAATTACTTAATATTTAGAAAGTTCAAAACAAAAAACCAATTAATCGCTGGCATTGAATATCACTAATTATTGGTTCAATAATTTTTATATTTTGCAGGAATACATGATTTACCACAAGAATCAATGGAACACTCATATGTTATGACAGAACCCATAGAAGGGGTTAATCCTCTTAAAACACCAAATATTAGAGACCATGACTTGTCTATAGTGTTTCGTGTGTCGGGTCAATGCTTTGGTATCGGAGGATATGAACCCAATCCTCAATTAATGAGTAATGAAATGGTAGAGGCTTTGGGCCCCTTCTCTCTCTTTGAACTCAATTGGAATAAATTCGGAATAAATATGGAGAACTCCATAAAATTGATGCCTATTCTCAATAAAACTGGAATTAAATCAATAATTTGTGGTCCGGAGGCATTTACACCCGACCACAGACCTCTCTTAGGTGAAGACCTATGTGTTAGGGGTTTCTTTCACGCCTCTGCCTTCAACTCTTTCGGTATTAATCTGTCGGGAGGTGTCGGACAACAAATGGCAAAATGGATTTCTTCGGGCGCACCTGATATAGACTTATCTGCTTATGATATTAAACGGTTTAACAGAAATCTCATTAAAAATAAAATGTGGACTCAAATGCGATGCACTGAAGCCTATGCCAGAAATTATGGAATTTGTTATCAAAGGGATGAGCCCTTAACCGGTACTTTAATAAAAAAAATGATTGATTTGAAGGTTTAATTAAATATTTTTATGACTTAAAGCTCGAAATAATACATTTAGAGACTCCTTATATGAGAAACTTCTTAAGGAGGGCTGTGTTTATTGCGAAAGACATGGAATTCAAATACCCGATTGGTTTGATAGTGAAGAGACGAGACTAACAATAGAAGAGTATTTTGATTTGGATAATACTTTTGAGTGGTCAGATCATTCTCGTCAGTGGAGGGCTATTAAGAATGAATGTAAGGCCGCACACGAAAGGGCTGTAATTTTCAATCTCTCCTCTTTTGCCAAATTCATGATTAAAGGAGAGGACGCACTGAAAGTATTAGACTATTTGACTCCAACGGGTCTTAAATCAATGGCCAATAACTCTTCAGTTTTCACATATTTTCTTAATAGTAATGGAGGTATTGCTGTCGATGGTGTCGTCCATAAAGTGAATGCTAACCAGTTTTATATAACTTGCGCTGAACTCAATACCAATCAATTATTGGCTAAAATACAAAATTTGATTTCCGACCAAATGATTAGGAATATAGAAGTGATTGATTTGTCTCAAAAGAGTGGACTTCTCTCTATTAATGGACCTAAAAGTACAGAAGCATTAGAGAAATGTCTTAATATCTCTTTGAAAGACTTTAAGGATATGACTCATCGAGAAATTAAATTTGATGTGAGGAACAACTCTTAATATAACTCTCATATAATACATTAATTGCTTATATCTATTTAATTAATTAAAAGGGTATTCCTTTGCGAGTGATTCGTATTTCACATATATCTGACATCGGATGGGAATTACATCTGAATAATAACGAGGACTTAAAGACAATATACTCTCGACTTAAGAATTATGAAATGTTAACTAATGCCGGTCTCAGAGCATATGAAGCACTTAAGAATGAATATCATTATCTCTCCGCTGGCACTGACCTCAGAACTGAAGATATGTTGTCTTACATCGGAGTTAATTCTCATGTTTGTCGTCAAAAGTTTGAAGACAACCTCTTTATTGGATCTAAAGCCATGAAAACTGAATTAACGGATAAATTCTTTGTTTGTATTAAACTCGAGGATAAGAACCCTATTGTTTGTGGTTTAGAACCGATTTATTACAGATCACAAGTCGTGGGATTAGTTCGCAAAAGTTTTTACTCCCATTCCTTTCAACAAATGTTGGCCTTTGGAACCATTAAAAGCAAGTATTTCACAGACAATGAAATGCCAGCAAATGTTGAAATTGAAATCTTCGGTAAATTATTCAATGCAACCATTGATAAGTTTAGGGCTAAAGTTTAAAACTTTTTATTTTTTAATTAATTTTTTTAATTAATTGTAAAATAATCTGTTATTAAATTTTTGTTTTTTTAGTAGAAATAAATGAAACGTCAATTTATTTCTAAAATTGTTTTTTTTATTTTTAAATATTGAAAAGACTGTAATGTTTGACAAATAAACATAAAATGAGAGTAAAAAAGAAATTTTTGTAATTAAAATACAATTCATTTATTAATTGATTTTTTAATCTTTATTTTTATTGTTTAAATCGTTTAAAAAGGATTTCAATGTCTTCTGCGGACGAAATAATTCAATACCAAAAGTTGTGTGAATTCAATGAACGAACCATTGAAAAGATAATCAGATCTGTGGTATGTTTTGATTTTTTTAAATTAATAATTAAATGATTAGTATTTGTAAAACATTAATGTTTATCTGAAAAGTTGCCAAAAAGGGTCCGAATTAGTTCTGAGTTTAAGAAAGCCGTCAATCGATGTGTTCAGGTGTTTGTGTTGTCGGTGTCGACGGCCACCGGATCTCATTATCAGACACAACATATAAATGAAGATCAAGTGATTGAAATCATTAGATTAATGGGATTTTCAGAGTTTGTCGAACCTCTGGAACAGTTGCGCACAGGTTTGACAATATATGGTTCACTCAAAGAAATAAATATTTTTCATTTGTTTCTTAAGAATTAACTCAAAAGAAAAAAGAGTTAAGAAAAACAAAGTTATCGCAAGAAATCGATATTTTAATGGATTTAGTGAAGACTAACCGACAAAACGAAGCCATCTTTGCTGAAGATTTATCTGATCTCAAGAGTGACCAAAATATTGTAGACATAAAGACTGAAAAGTAGTTATTTCTAATTAACGGAAAATCAATTTGTTTTGAAATAAATTCTGTATTTTTCTTATGAATTGTTTTTAAGAAATAAATATGTTTTTCAAACAATTTATCAAAAAAATAGAAAAATATTAAAATTTTGATAAAAATAAAGCCTTTCGTCTGAATATCTCAAGAGTTGAAGCGATATTGAAATCAATAAATAAAAAATGTTTAAGTAATCAAAGATTGCATAAGAATTTAATAGCGATAAGTAATGTCTTAAGTGTGGTATAACTGGTATTAACCGGTTTATAACTGAATAGATTTTTAGTAGAGACCCAAAAAATCGAAAAAATCGATAGTCAGGTCAGGTCAGGTAAATTTTCAATCTTGATCAGGTCCGGTCAGGTAAGCGATAATTTTTAGGTCAGGTCAGGTCCGAAAATTTGTAAATAATCTTTAATTGAATAT
>JAQFZL010001104.1:0-11559 GCA_034695685.1 Galumna lanceata
TATATAACAATTTTTAGTTTTAACTCTATCCTATTCCTCCTGTGTTGTATTATTCTACTGTCTCTGGGCCACCGGTGGAAGTTTTGGGTAATGGTAGCGAAAGTTTGGTTAGGCGGTAGAGCAACCAATGAAAAACCCTACTTATTTATTTTGAATCAATTGAACATAAAATTTAAAATTATTTTCATAATGAAAGAAAGGATTTCCAGGCATTTATAGAAATGCCTTTCATAAAGTGGCATTTATAGAGCTTAAAAAAGACGTCAAAGAGAATTATAAAAGGTTCATAAAAAGGCTTATATTTTTCCAAACCTAAGTTTGAACTCAATATAATTTTGAGTTATTCTGAGCTTTAAAAAGTTCTTAAACAATTTATTAGAGGGCTAACTTCAATTGAACAAAGTAATAGTGTTTGGGATTAGAAAAATGAAAGTTATTGAAAAATCTAATTCCGATTCAGTCTCGACTCGAAGTTAATTTGGCGGTTCAGTTGAATCTTCAAATAGTGAATCCTCTGAAAAGGGAAACCTCTAATTAATGGACGACCGGTGAGGTCTCTAGTCTATTTCCTATTGTAACATTGATAATCTCTCATAAGTGGAAACTTTTAAATTTTAAAGTGCATTTATTGCAATCTTTGTATAATATACAAAACCTCTGAATAGTGAAGACTTCTGACTAGTGGACAAATTTACTGGTCTCGAGTGGTTCACTTTTTGGAAGTATATTTATTTTAAAAAGTCTAAAAATCGATAAGAAATTTTAATTTCATTTTTTAGTTAATTGAAGAGAGATGGTTGAATGTTGATTGAAAAAACTTAGTTTTTATAATACTTTATTCTCAAAAGAGTGAAAATATCTTCAATAAAGTTCTATGCTAGGATATCAATAAATCATTTATTCATGTGAGAATAATAATCTAATTAATGAAAAAATATGATGGAATATTATATATAAATAAACAAACATCCTTATAGAGGCCAAATTTTATTATGAATTAGAGCCAGGACTTAGACCAATTTTCAAACCCGAACCCGCCAAAACTCGAAAACATTTTTACAGAAAAATCCAAGAAGCAGGAAAAAACCTTAAATTTAAAATTGAGAATATAATATAAGGAAACAGTTACATGAGTACTTACATTAAAAAAAGCTAGATTTTATAAAATCTAATTCGTTAATTTCAATTGAAAAATGTATTGTTTATTCGAGTTAATTCAAAAACAGTTATATTCCTTTCGATCAAAAATGTTGAAGCACATATTGTAGAAATATATATGAGTAATTTCAATCTTTGACCAAATGTTTTTCTGAAAAATAGTTATCTTTTGAACTTTTTTTGAAATTTGTTTTTAAAATTATTTGGATTTATAAGAACTACACAATCAAAATTAATTTCAGGCATAAAACTTAAAATGTTGAAATTTAATTTTTGCTATTTGTTGCTTGAACTAGTTTTGGGTATTCTTCTCCTTTATATTGAATGTTATAATTCTATTCATTCTGAATAATATTCTTTATTTATTCACATAATGAATATTAAGTCTATTATATAGACTATATCATATATGTACCAAATGAATATGATTAGACATCATTTTGAAAATTTTGCCTAGTTTTATTACATTTAAAATGAATATCGAGGGAATTAAAAAGTTCGAAAATGCCCGAAAACTTGAAATAATTTTTTCTCCGATTCAAACCGGCAAGAAGTTAAAAAAAATAAACCCGAAACCGAAAAAACCCGAATCGGGTTCGAGTTTTTTCGGATTTGCCCGAAATCGGTTGCTTGACTCCGTGATCTTTCATGAATATATTTGAACTTGTATATTGACATAAATGTTTATTTCTCATCAATGAAGAAATATGCTTTGATACCATTTATTATTGAAGAAACATCTTTCAAAAGGGTAATTATTGATATAAACATATTTGAATTTCCAAATCAATAGAAAAATTGAATTTATTTTAAATATAAAGAAAAATGCTGAGATATTTTATCATTATAAAGAAAGTTCTTTTTTGAGGTCCAATTAGTAAATTATTAAATTTTATATGCTTTATTTACAAAGAAGATAAAATTTCTTTTTTCAAGAAGAAATGTGTTGTGCTATCCATTAATAATAAATAAATATCTCTCTAGATGTCCAACATGTATATAATTGTATTTTATATACGTTTTTTATGAGAAAAGAAAAAGTTTACCTCTATTCATGAAGAAAAATGCTGTGCTATCCTAAATTATTGAAGAAGATTCTCTCTAGATAACCGATTGGTTCATTATAATTTTTATACTATTTATTTACACAGAAGAAAAATTCTATAATATTTATAAAGAAATATGTTGTGCTATCCTATATTAATGAGGATGTTACTCGTTGACGTTACCGAAATTACTTGTAAAATTACAGTAATTTTGTTAATGTTACCTTGATATCTCGGTAACGTTACCGTAATTTTCACGCGCGCCATCCATTGGCATTTTTGAAATTACTAAAAATTACTTCATTTCAAGTTTAAAAATTATTTTAAAGGCCTGAAAATGCCTAATATTGAATATAAATGAAATTATCACAGAAATTATTTACCAAAATAGTTAGTTTTAGCATAAATTTCGTAATATTAATACTTTTAAAATTAGAATTTAGGATAAAACTTTCAACAAAAAAAACCATTCGCTCGGTAAATAATTGATAAATTTGGCAAATGGTAACCAATTATATCAATGTTGACACAGTTAATTGAGAAATTATTAACATTTATTAAGTAATAATTGTTACCTTAATTTTTTTATATATGAGAGATAATTGATCATGACTGCATACACTACGGTTAAACTTACAATACTCTTATATTTATTAGGTAATTAAGATTAATCATTTTAATATTCCCAATTCTAATAAATTATTAACATTAATTTTTTTAATGAACTTCTGATTCATTGTTATATTTATGGTTAATATCTATAAATAATGATAAAAATTACCAAAAATTAGCTCGATCAGAGTTTTACAAAAATTGTCAACATAACTGTGAAATTACCAAAATTACGATAACGTTACCGGAGATTTCAAAATTACCAGGTAATTTTCATCCTTATAAATTAATGAAGAAATATCTCTCTAGTGAGTGAAGCAATTGCATATACTACATATTGAATCATCAATGTAATGAAAAACTTGCAGGAATAAATACTTTTATCCGTTTAATAAGTGATAAAAAAATGCATTTAGAAATTATTTTTCCATTTTTTTTCATTTATTGTTTTGACTCAAAATGTTTCACAAATTTATGTTGATATCCTAAACATAGAGTTTATACAATCAAATTAATATTTAAACAAAATTAAAAAATTAAAATTAAAATACGATAAAATTACCAAAAAATGAGATTTCATTGAATGTTTTTCTTGAGATTTGAAAGAAAGCTCAAATTCACCTCAATTTCTTAGACTTGAAGGAAGAAAATTATTAACTCTAATTCAAGTATGAAAAATAGTATTTGCGATTGTTTGAATTTTTTGGTTTAACTTAACTCATTATTACTAATATATTTGGTTTATTCATTGGGAATTTTATAACTGAAAATATTTTGACAGCTAAATGGGGTTAACTCATTTAAACTCTTGTAAATAAGAATTGATCCAAAATAATTTCGTCGATTGGTGAGAATTTCCTAATATAAATAATTGAACAATTCTGAGCAAATTCTTACTGAGCAAATAATCATCTTTGCTGCTCTTTTCTGTGATCATTCTTTTAAAGAAATATGACTTCCATAAACATGACCATAAACAGTGATTTGTTAACCAATTATTGGTTGAACAATCGCTTTATATATTACAGTATTATGAAAATACTGTAGTCTTTAAAGGTTTCCTAATCTGTCCCGCACATATGGAATAGACTCTTCTTATGCAAAAAAAGAGTAGGTTTCGTTAGAAGAGGGAGCTTTTCTCTTATATGTTTTCTTTGGTATATCACTGAAAAATTTATATTTGAATTATCTTCAAATTGTTCAATTATTTTTGTGAACAATTCTGGTAATTATCTCTTCTCATTCAATTTATAGTCTCTTCAATTTTGATTGTATTTTATATTAATTTGTGTTTAATTTGTGCTTGTGTTTAATCAAAACAATTTATAATATTTGAGGTCCAAAATCGCGTATTCTCATACAACTTCTATAGAAGATCTATTGAATTTCTATAGAAATCGCATTGATTTCTAATAAAAACTCAACTCAACTTTAACGTCAGCTCAGAATTTTGACGCAGTCTCAGCAAACAATACAAGTATCAAACCAATCATGAGTTATTCACTATTATAAAAGAGCGTGACATCTGAAATCTGTTAAACTTATTGTCAGACTTGCATGAGAGCTGACTTAAACATAATAGGGAATCTATAGATTTTTTGCATAGAATGTCCCTATTACACTGTAATGTCAAATTTAACACTTTTTCCCATCCATAATTACAGAGTCTTGAGATAATACCAATACGACTCTTGATTTGACTATTAAAAGAATCGATATGACATTGATATGACATTCTTTCTTCACAATCGATACTCAAAATTTTTATAAATTTCATTTTTATCAAACTATTGTTGTTCAATGAAAGGGAGAGTTCAATTGTGTTACGACCACTGAATTCAATTATCATATAATCAGTTTTTCATCCATCAATTTTGAGACTATTTTCTGACATTCATTCATTGATTTCATTTTATTAATTTTATGAAGAGGAATATGTTATTCAGTTTGGAATGGAATTAAAAATAAAGTATTTCTAACGAAATTCATTTCGAAAAATTCATCAAAAAATGATTGAAGTAAAGTATGTGTCCGTCATCAGCACTGATTAAGTTCTGGATTCTTCTGATTTTCATTTGACATTAGATAAATGAACTGGTGAATAGATTCAGGAATGGCCAAGGTGGGTATAAGGCTATACCCTCAGAGATTTGATCGAGATACTCTCACCCTCTCCCAAGAGCAGCGTCAAAAATAAAGGGGAAAATTGGTCAGAAAAACAATTAATTGATGAAAAATAAGTGAAAATTCATCAGAAGCTGTGATTATTAAATATTATATAAAAAACATTGATTTTAGCTTTAATATTATTTTCTGGATTATTTAAATTTGATTTCCAAATCAACCTGGCAACATTCAAACTTTGCTTATAACTTATTTTCTGATGTCGAAACATTCACGTGAATTGACTTAAATAACATTTGTGTGTTATTTTGGTGGTTATGTTCTGTTAGATATGTGATGCGAGATATCTGTTCTCAAATCATTTGATGACATTTTTATTATATTTTTAAAAATAAAAATAAGATAATTTTCATAAAATATCATTAAAACTAATATAAATGTTAATGAAATCATAGATATATATAATTATCGGAGATTACCGGAAAACTTAGTTTAATTAAAAAAATTTCGCAAAAATCAAATATTTTCTAATTTATTCAATTTTTAACTTATTTATGTTTTTACCAATTAGACCACTGCAATCATAATGAAATATGTCAGTGGATGAGAGTGGACGGACTTGAGCTGAAAAGTTCGGGTTCGATTCCTGGTGCCTCCACATCTTTCTCTCCCCAGGGGTCATAGTTGAGTGTGTCCCCAAGTCATAAGACAAGTTGAAACTCGACATAAAACATGATTCAAAAGTATAAATAGTTTATTCATTGAAATGAATGTACGAATTTATGAATCTGAGTTGATATTGAAAATGACTTTGTTTCCATGCAAATGTTAAGTTCATTCTCAGTTTTAATGAAGATTTCCATTTCATTCCATATGAAAGCTACAAGCCTAAAATTAGATAAGGTCAACTATGAAAAATGTATTAACATAATAAAAGTCAATTAATAATTGTTTAGTAAAGTTTCTCACGTTACTTTTTGAAATTGTTTTTTTAAACTTTCATCAATATATTTCGAGATAGAAATGAGGGTCATTCATCATTTGTATGAATAATCACCAATAAGACACCAAAAGAGTCATTTGATATTCATATCTTATTATTAGAAAACAAATTCAAAGAAAATCTTTCATAAATATTTCAATACATATGTATAAAGAAAAGTATTCAGCCTATCGGTCAATTTGAAAAGGTTCATAGGGTGATCTTTAGATTAATTATCTTGACCAGAAACATACCAAGGGTCATTTTAGCTATAGTTTTTAGAGCCTATTAATACCTTTTTCATAGGTAAGAACCTTTTTGAAAAATAACAGCTTTTTTTTATTGTTTAGCTTAAAATGTTATATAAATGTCAGTTTTGAAGAAAAAGTTGCAATTTTCATACAATTTTGAACAAATATTCAACAAAAAGGTTTCAGGTAGAATAATAAATTAATTAAAAACTGAAAAAGCTGATTTTCTGTAAGATTCTCAATCTTTGAATTAAATGACTCAAAAATATTACTTAATTATTTTGAGCCAGTTCATTTACCTAAGTTAAAAATGACCAAGATAGTCAGCCTTAGAAACACATATTACTCAATATGTGTGAATCATTACTATTACTCATTTAAAGCAATTCTAAACAGATTAATATTTCTTACATTTTGATAGAAAAATATCAACAAATCTTGTAAAATGTCTCGAATCAAAGCCTTTACTTTGAACATTTAACATTAGTATACAATTTTCAAACAAATGTAATAACAAATTTCAACTCAAATGAATTGCCATATTTGGGTAAATCCACCCATTTTTGCACTGTTTCCAGGCCTAAAATTTGCAATAAAATAAATGTATCTTGAATTTCCACTTCACTTCTGTTTTATTTCATATACTATTAACATCTCTTAAGTTTTTGATTGAAGTTTTTTGTTACACTAATTGTGTGCTCTCATTGAAAGAAGGTTTTAAGTTTGATCACTTGTAGGGTGTAGTGCTAAGCAGAGAGATTTATATAGTCGGCCGTTTTCTGGTCATCAACCAGTTCCAAACATCCGTCACAATTTAAACTTTGTTTTTTCAATCTAACTTGAACTATTATTCTTCATTTCACTAAGAAAAAGATTCTCGTTTTCGAACCTGATTTTAATGATTTTGATCACAATTGAAAGCGAATAACATTCAGATTTGAATAATGCAATCATATTTAGCCAATGAGTATCTCTCTTTGAAATATTAAGCTCATTGAAATCAGAAATCAAAGCTTCAAATGAAGATAGTTTTAATTTTATTTGAAACACATAATAATTTGAATATTTCTAATGAAAAACTATCGATTTACATGAAATTCATCATAAAAATTTGGAAAATTATAATTTCAATGGAATTACTGATAAAAAATTGAGTTTTACCTTTTTTTGAGCTTTAATTTCTGATTTTGATTATCCTGATATCTCAGAGCGAGTTTTGTCTATTATTTTACTCAGTTTTCAAAAAAATTCTCCAAATTTTCTTGTATTTATCAAATAGTTTTTCAAATAGTTTTTTATAGTCCCTCAAAATTTATGAACTTTGAGAAAATTATCATCAGTATGTGCCTCGAACTCATTTTTAACTTGCAACTTTATGCTGTTCACCCAGACAATAGTTCCTTTGGTCCAGTGCAATACTCTTATAATAATTATATGTAGAAAAACAAGTTATATAAACAAATCAATAATCATTTCATTTAAAAAAAAGAATATTTTGAGTAAATATTCAAAATAAAAATAAATTGATTTTTGTTTATTTTCATAATAATAATAATAATATAATAATGATAATAAGTTTTATTAATCAAAAACTTGTTTTGAAATAATACAAATTGTATCAATAATAATTACAGTTCATATTCTAAATAATTTACAAATTTTGTCAAAGATTTTTCACATTTTATATCTTTTGGTAGTTTATTAAAAAGTTTACAACTTTGAACAAAAAGATCCTTATTATGATATTTCACTGGAATGTTTGCATGAATACCCGTTCTAACATTATTTGTGAATTGAAAAAAATTAGAAATCTTATTTTTGATTTTTAATAAATTGTTTAATGATTTGAAAACAAATTTCAAAATATGAATTTCTTTTCTTTTGTTAAGCGAATAAATATTTAAAAACACTAATCTTTCAGAATATTTTAAGGGATGTGTTGAGGCTTTATAACAGATAAATTTAGTAATTTTCCTCTGAACTTGTTCAATTCTCTTTGTCTGTGTTTTCATGTTTTCAATGAATTATTATTCCATTAAATTATTCAGTAGAGAACTTGAAATAAATAATTAATTTAGCTTGCAAATAAAAATTTAACTTATCCTGGTGAAAAAAAATTTTAGTAAATATTTATAAAAAAAAATTCATTGTGTTTAACACTCTTTTGTATTTTTTTATCGAAAATAAATGAACTCTTTCTATTAATTATTTGTATTTACTCTTATCTATGAAAGTTTTAACTCAAACTCATATAACATGGATTATTGAGACAAATAATTCAATACAATCTGTTTCATCCGTTTTTCATTTTTCATAAAAGTTTCATTAGTGAATTATTTTGCAGCTATTTTTTTATATGTCAAACAACCATGATTAAACCACTTTGGATTTATATAATGGTTGTTTAACTCATTTTTTCAAATATAGTTTCATAATCACCAGAATCTGTTAGTTATTTTAGTTTGAATACAATATACAAGCTTAATAACTACCAAAGTAATAGAAGTAAACGTTTGAAATATTAAGAATTATATAAATAATCCAAATATGTTTGACATGTAATTGAGTAATTAAAAGTGACCATGATTAATTAGAAGATGATGTTTTAAAGTCATATAAAAATATTTCAGGTAATTTAAAATTACCAATTTTATTTTATAATACACTGGAATGCTTGTATAATCACCATTATATATATAGTCACTTTCCTTTAAAATCAACAAATTCCTTATCCCTAATATATTTCAAAAGGCCTTAATTTTAAAAATAGTCGCTTATAATTAATGATTAGAAATTTGAATAATTTCGTTTGATTGAAATGAATATGAAATGAATTGACCTGAAATCGTCTAATACATTGCTCATCTGGTGAAGGTATGTTATTGTGTGCTTATATTCAAGAGTAATAAATTATTTTCAAATTATGACTCAATTGAAAAAGTGGTGCCTTTCGTGGCTGACTTTAGGACAGATCAGAATGACATCGAAAGTGATATTTTTTCTAAAATTCTATTACTTGGAATCGATTCTGTGTCGAGACTTAACTTTGAGCGACACTTTCCTCTCACAAAGCTATTCGTTGCACAGAATGGCTTCTTAACGATGTATGGATATAACAAAGTGGGAGACAAAACCTTTCCTTATATGACTCCTTTTTTGACTGGATTTTATGCGGAAAATATATGGAAACCTAAAACATACAAAAACTTCGATGACTTCCCATTCATATGGAAAGTGAGTTATTCTATAAAATCTTTACTAAAATATTTAATAATTAATTATTTATAGGACTTCTAAAGGAAAGGCTATACGACTTACTATATGGAAGACGCGCCGGATATGAATCTTTACTATATTTAAAGGAAATTTAAGGATTTTGTCTGTTTGTCTGTAAATTTGTCTGTCCCAGAACATTGAAAGCCATGAATTGAAAAATTGAATGAAAAACGAATGAGTGAAAGAGTGAGTGAGTGAATGAGTTAGAGAGTGAGTGAGTGAATGAGTTAGAGAGTGAGTGATGGTGTGAGTGAGAGAGTGAGTTAGAGAGTGAGTTAGAGAGTGAGTTAGAGAGTGAGTGGGTGAGTGAGAGAGTAAATGAGAGAAGGAGAAGTTTAGAAAGTTAGAGAGTGAGTGAATGAGAGAATGATTAAGAGAGTGAGGGAGGGAGGGAAAAAGAGAGTGAGTAAATGAGAGAGTAAGTCAGTGTGTGATATTTAGTGTTTAAGTGAGTGAATGAGACTGAGTTAGTAAGTGAAGGTGAGTGAGTAAGAGAAAGCGAGAGAGAAAGTGAGTGAGTAAGTGAGTGAGTGAGTGAATGAGAGATTGAATGAGTGAAGCAAGGGAGAGAAAGAGAGTGAGTGAGTAAATGAGAGTGAGTAAGAGAATTGGAGATTGATATAGTGAATGAGTGGGAAATGGAATGAGAGTGAATGAAAGAGTGAATAAAAGAGAATGGGAGAGACAGAGATTGAATAAGTGATTGAGAATGAGTAAGTAATAGAGTGAGTAAGAAAAGTAAGAAATTGAGTGAGGAAGAGAGTAAAAAAGTGAGTGATTGAATGAGTGAGAGAGAATTTGTGATGTTTGTGAGGTAATTCTCAAATATGAATACCTCTCAAATATTACCAAAATATTTATAAACAACCATGTTCAGAATTGGAAAGTTTCACTGTATTTTTTATCTTATTCAACAGTCACTCAATGGGTATACTTGTAATGTATTTTATTTAAATTAATAAATGTTGTTGAAGAGGAAGGGGTATTTCAAAATACCCCACACCTCGATACCCCCGGAGCCGAGACGAAGATACCCTCCTGAGATCGAGGAACTTGGCAAAAAATCTCATAAGTGTATATTCATTTTATTATGAGAAATATCATCAAATCTGAGTAAAATACAATATTTGGAAATTCTATATAATATACGTTTGCTAAAAATTATCAAAATATCATGGTTATTATACTTTGAAGTTCAATGTATTACAATGTTTTCAAATAATATTCACAATTATAAATAAATATTTCATTTTTTTTATAAATGTTTAATACTTTTAATATTATTTAAAGAGAAAACTAAATTCCAATTATATTTCAATTAGAATCAAAAATTAATTTCGATATATATTTTTAATTTTGAACAAAATATAAATATATTTTTTATCATATTTACAATTAATTATTAGTTAATAACAATGTAATAAATGTTGAAAATTTTATGGTTTAAGTAAACTCATTATTCATCGTACCATTGTATTATGGTCCTTGATACAATTTCAATATTATTTCAACTAATTCTATGAAATATATAACATTAAAAAAATTAACAATGTTAAAATAAACCAAATTTTTCAACTATGTTAAATCTGTAACATAATTCAAGAATAAATTCTATAAAAATTAAGAAAAAATAAAAAATCATAAAGATTAAATGAACAAGATGAAAAATTCATTGATAAAGTAATTCATATTGTAGGCATTCTTACAGCTTATATAAACGGTAATTTAATACATTAATTGCTCTCTGTTTAGTTCACACATTATTTATATATTATTCAATAGATATACTCATATTTTTAACTTTACTTTTTGTTACCAACGATTGAGACCAAGGACTGAAAGGGAATCCCGACTCCCACGGGAATCCCGTGAATTCCCACTCCCGCTACATTTTTAACCGGAATGTGAGGTAGGTTTTTTTCAACGGGAGGGAGTGGTAATCCCGAAACTATTTCGGGAATGGCGGGATTCCCGTAAAGAAAATACTTAACATTAAATCAATAAAAAACGTTAAAATTTTCATAGAATGAAGAAATTTATGAAATGAAAAAAAACTTTAATTTTATAAACTAAAGTTGATTCAAACAACTTTTAATTCAGTTATATTCTA
>JAQFZL010001105.1:0-11556 GCA_034695685.1 Galumna lanceata
TCGTTTGATAAGAAATTAATTTCCGATTTTTTACTATAAATGTCTTTCCTTTTAATAAACGATTTATTTAAAAATAATTAAAATAATTATATATAGAAATGAAACCTTTTTTTATTTATATCCAAATAGTTTTGTAATAATTTCCCTGAGTTTTAACTTATGGTTTCTAACATTTCCTAATTGTATTATTAGTGCGTTATTTGAGCAGTAAATCAGGTGTTGATCTAAACCCGGGTCTGGCGGTACCAAAACACGGACGAAAGGAAACAGAAGAAGAGTTCGATCAGAGATATATTAATTATTTCAATCGTAAAGACATCGACGGATGGGAAATACGAAAAGCCATGAATGACATGCATGGCATGGATTTAGTTCCTGAAGCAAAGGTAGTGATCGCAGCTCTTCATGCGTGTCGTCGAGTCAATGATCACGCGTTGGCCGTCCGATATCTGGAAGCCATTAAAATGAAAAGTACTGGAAATCCAGAGATTTATCCGTATATTATTCAGGAGATCAGACCCACACTCAATGACTTGGGTATAAGTACTCCCGAAGAGTTGGGTTTCGGAGAGCCTGAGTTAGCTCTGGCCAATCCCTACGACATTCACTAATTTTCTTTATAATTATAACGTTATATAAGTCTATAAAAGAGTCGATAAAAAGTCTTAAATTCTTTCAAATTTAATGAATATTTGTTTCATTCGATAAATAATAATCACATAAATTGAAAAATAATTAAAATTTTTGAAAACTTAGGATAAAAATAAATTAGTTTTAAAATTTAACAATTGTTTCGTTTGACTCAATTATATTAGAAAAGGAAAGTAAGGAAATCATTCAATAAATGCATTTTAAAAATGGTTTCATTTTTCATTTAAAATTTTTTTATAATATTAACACAAAATTGAGTAAAAATTTTGAATAGTATTATAGGTTTGTCTATAGTTTACTATTATTACTAAATATTAAAAATGAAAATTAAATAAATATTACAAACTTTTTAATAAAACAAAGCTTTTGATTAACAAAAAATCGATAATTTGTCAAAAGAGGCACTTATTTGATAAATGATCACTCATTGAGCAAACAGTCATAAAATGAAATCTATTCGGAGATAATTTTGAAATCTCAACAAAATAAGTAGAGATTGTTTTCAAACATTAAAATGTTATAAATTTTTGTTAATTAAATTAACTTAAATTTAGAAAATTTACAAAAAAAATGATTTCTTGAATAAAATCCGAATTATGACTGTCTTTGGCTCATAAAACAAATTTAAATAAAAAGTTTCAATAAATTTGTGACCAAATTTTGATTGATTGGAATTTTTGACAAATATTTAATACTATTAATGAGTCAATGATTGGCACGAATTGAACTTTGAAGCAACTCTGAGATTCTGACCACAATTTGCAGTTTATGTCAATTAACAAAATTACAGAATTGTTTATTAAATTCTATTTTAATGTCTGGCGATAACTGGATTTCTTAAAACGAGAGCACTTTCTGCAGAAATGATGGGCAGACCATTGTTTCGGTGATAATTAATTAGATGACTAACGCTTTCAAATGTTTTGTCTTTTGTTCGAACCTATTAAACAAAATTACAATTTTATTATTTTTCAAATTTCAAAAATGAAATTTAGGTTAAAATACTGACCACTCCTTCCGGATCGACTAAAAGCAGATGTTTTCTTATCCCACTCTGCATTCCTGTCAGAACGTATTGTCCATTTGAGCCCTGAGACTCTCTGACCAGAAAATCTCCGTCTTTAACGACCAGTTCCTCACTCTGTTTTCGACTAATGGGTCCGTGAAACCACTCCTCTTTCACTAATTGCAAGTCTATACAACTTTTTGCCGATTCTGTCGCCCCTTCCGGTGTAACGGAAGCCAAAGCACTATTAAAAGGTTCTAAAGAAACGGAAATTTTGAAAATTTGAAAAAGAGTTGGTTTGAGGCTTACGCATATCAAAAGGATCTTTAATTGTTTGAACCGAAGACTCTAAAAGCGATTCATTTGTTTTGATTTGAGTTTTACTCGAATTTGATTCTTCTGTCGAACAGTTGACATATTGAGGTTCCAAACGATTTGTTTCTTCGATAGTTTCGATTTGAGGCACAGAATTAGTTTCGCTCTGAATATCTATACTCAAATCGATTAAATTCGGACCGTTTTGTTCGGAGGGACTCTTTTTGAGTGCAGAACGCGGGGCAGCCGTTGGAAGGGTTTGTAATGAAGTTTTGTCTTGACTTTCATTTGACGGTAAGTCGGGTGGAATCTTTCCGGGTAAGTCATTATAATATTCTCTGTCTTCAAGTCTTCCGATATTATTATTATTATTTACTAAATTTGTTGATATATTTGAAGAACAAACACTTTCGAGCCTTTTATTTCAATTTATATATAATTAGAAAAAGATATAATTTTATTGAAATACCTTTCATTGCCTGAACTATTTCTGGGACTTCTTTTAAGAAATTCTTTAAATCGGAGCTCAAATGCCTGTCCGATAGTAGTAATGACATCTTGAGCCAATCCTCCGCCGCACTCCAACACAAAACAGGCTCTGCCATACCTCTGATCTTTTGCGACGTACGCCACAAAATCTAAGGTATCCTAAAATTAAGAAATAAATTCAATGAAATTTTCGATATTATAAACATTAGGCATAAGACATACGGCATCGCCTCCGGAGGCAAACGATATGTTCGGCATTTCATGTCTGGCGATGTTCTGTAAAATTAATAAATTATTAAACAATTGACGCCAAAAATATAATTAATAACTGACTTCTCCGGTTTCCCTGACAGTCAAATGCAAGAAAGAACTGGTAATAACTAAATTAACGTCAGCGCCGGCACATTCTGTTTAATATTTCCATAAATTAGGATTAGTTTTCAATTGTAAATAATTCAAAATTAATTCTAACCCATATTTGGATTGTCGGCTAACATCTTATTAATGCGTTTCTCCGGTCGACGTTTTTTATCGGGTGTTTTAAGTCCTCCGCTTTCACAAACTCTGTTAATACATTCCTTTGCTATTTGTGATCGCGTCTCAAAATCCAGACTTTTCATCGATGTATTGATTCCAAGACATCCGACGTACTGTTCACCCAAAGAGAGATTTTTAGTTAATAATTGTTTCGTAAAAATAAAAGTATTTTTTAATTATAAAATATTTTGGTTTTTGGAAAACTTCCATAAAATGTTTTGAAGCGACGATTGATTATATGTTTTAATGCTTTTGATATTTATTCGGTTATTGTTAGCACAGCTGTACTTTCAATGGTATGGTATTAGAACTCAAGAGCTTAATCTTGAAAAGCAGTTAATATATTGGTCACAATTCCTACTATTCCTACAACTTTACTATTTAGGAGTTGGGTTTGGCTCTCATACAAGTCTTAAAAGACTTAATACAACACTCTATACGATTTCCGGTCGAAGAGATGAACGAAACAAATGACAAAACAGTCGGCCTTCAACTGAGAAAATATCGCTCAGAATAATTCTAATAAACAACACGAGTGAAGGGTTTCCATAGATAACAGAGTTCTCAAAAGTATGAGTAGTTTTCAAAATAAATGATAACTCATATCGAAAAACAGTCCATTATTTTACTCAATAAAAATATTTACGGGATTTTTGATTACAAGACATTAAATGATAAAATAATTAATCAAATGTTTAGTTAACTGATTATTCAATGAATAGTCGAAACAATTAATGTTTTAATAAATGAAATTTGATTCGATGTTAATCAGAGTCCAAAAAAAAGTACATCTCTTTTATCTCCAAAAAGCGTAACGAAATAAAAGTTGAATGAATTGAAAATTAATGGAAAGTAATTTCGGTCTAAAAGAAAGTCTAAATTTCTTTTAGTTTTGATATTTTAGTCTAATATTAAGTTTTAAACAGGAAGTTGTCGTCATAGCAGTCATCTCTCTCTCCCTCTCTCTCTCACTCACTCACACAAAATAATAACTTTAGTTCAAATGTAAACAATTCTGAGTACAGAATAAGAGCAGAGAACTCTACTTCAGGGAAAAGTTATTATAATATTAAATATAAGTAGCATTTGTTGAGCGCCAAATTACGAGAAAATCTTTTTACACAAATTAATTTGCATTCCCAGCACAGGACAGGACCGGCATGTGTTCATTGTATGTCTTATGTCTCTAATATTCATTTGGTTCCCTCAGAGACCGGACACTAAAGAGAGTCACTCCGTGTTAGCTCAGTGTTGGTTACCACTAACCACCGGAAACGCTAAATGTCAGCAATTTTGTCACATAAGTAATACTGCCCTCAACTCTAACAAAGACTTATTTCGGTTTCATATTTACAACAATTTATAAACAAATAATAAGTAATAGTATTACTTATAGACTAATAGACTGTTAGTTCTGCTTCTCTTATATTACTGAAGGGATAAAATTATTTATAAATAAGGGTTAACACAAAAGATAGAAAAGTAATAATCGATACTATCTTTTATAGAAATAATCTAAAATCAATAAATAAATATAAAAACACATTTCAAATAAATAACTGAATTTAAGCGAAGATATGATATGATATCATTTGAATAAATGTCTAGAAATACATTAAAAGAAGAATCGTTTGAAGAAAAAAAACTTAATTGAAGTGAATTAGAGGCGAATACCGGATATGCCTTAATTATAGGACAACTAAGTTTACATCAATCATTACAAGAGAATACAATTCAAGTCCTTATTTAACAATTAGTAGTTGTTCTGAGTTTTGGGAAAACAAAACTTTCAATTGAGTCTTATTTCTTAATAAATAGGAAAACAAAGAAAAATAATATTATATGAAGAATGTGAGGCGAAACACATCTCAACATAAATTTTCAAAATTCTGTTTAAAACTCGTTTAGAAGTGGAGTTGTGTTTCGTAGGAATCAATTCATTCATATTCTCATGTATTCATTCACAGAAAGTTTTGAATATAAATAAAGCGACGAATGAATGCGAGTCTCTATTAATAAGTTATGACGTATTCACACAATTGTAGACTTTATAGCCGCTAATCAGCGCTCCATTCAATAGAGAACCCATTCTTTCAATGATAATGAATGACATTCAGATTTTAAACAGAGAGACAATTATTGTCGGATGAGTGCGATATTCAATTAAATCGACTCAAAGTTTGAGCGCTTCACTTATTTTTGCGCTACAATTGTTTCCATTATATAAGCGGTTCATCTGAATATCATTTGACATATTTTTATATTTAACTGCTTTTCTAAAACTGAACTCAAATACTGAATTAGGATATTGTTATAACCAAAATGAGAACAGAATCAGATTTGAATGCCAGGTGTGTTGGTGTTATAGCAATCAATACTGTGCCGGAAATGCATCGTTTGACAGCAACCGATTTCCTGGCCTTTCGAATGCCTTCCACTAAATATAAGCCAAACGGCGAACACAATATCAATGTATTCAATAGACTATAACTAAGAGTAGAGAGCGGTAAATGACGCACATCCCTTCCAATCCCTCACAAAGCAATACAATTCACATATTTTTCGGTCAAATTTCATCTCAAACTTTGGCCTTAAAAAAGTTAATCACAGATAAGGCACTCAAATAATTAAATCACTTAAAACTGTTTTTATTATTTAATAAATAAATTTAAGCCTATTTAGGAATTAGACAAAAATGTAATAAAATCTGAGTTAACCTTTTCATCACTGACTTAACATTTGGTAAATTTAATCTAAAAGTTATCAAAAAAAATGTGAAATTAGTAAATATTAGACTACTTTTTAAATAATCGATTCAACACATAAATTGACAAAAGAAGGAACGGATGTACATCTGCTCTAAGCTATGAAAACAGCCAAACAGTCCGACCCCTCAATAACTGTTCTCAATATATACGAAGCTCTTCCGGTGACAGAAATAGTACCTCAAACGAGAAAATTCCATTCATTTCCAACTAAACTTAAAATGATTTTGTATTTCATTAACAAATAATTGTTTTATATATGGATTTCCTTTTCTAAAAGACTTTTGAATAGTAATATAAATATGTTTTCACAAAATTTTATTTAATTTAAATATAAACCGATTGAATGTTTTGCAGGAAAAGTATTCAAAGCCTATGAATTAAAAGATTTTCGTTGAATTGTTTTTAATTATTTAGAAAAATAAATGATTCAAAAAATCAAACGAATAAACCATTTCCAGGAAAAAAGTATCCGGTATTTAGTAAAGTATTCCACTTTAAATGAAAACCAATTCAAATGATTTACAAGAATTTATTAGAGACTGATTTGGAGACGTTTTGACACTCTTAGTAATCGAGGATATGAACATTTCCTTCCATTTTGTAATAATTTCTTATAAATGTTTTCAATTAAAATTTGTTTTGAATTAATTCATTAAATATTGAATTATAGATATATTTATCAATATTTGCGACAATTATTTATTATCGCAAATAAAAAGAAATTATTAATAAAATGAAAAAATTGCGAAACATTTTTAAAGTAAAAATGTGTGAAGTATTGAATAATTGAAATTATGGACTGAAACTAAACAAATGTTAATTTGTTTACTAAATTGGAGAATATGAATGTCCTTCGAGAGGAACACAAAAGTGTAGTCAATTGAGATACTTATAAGGACTGCATTTTGACAAACTTTGTGACCTTCTGTTTGGTTATGTGAGCGCTGAGACAAATCTATGTTATAGTATGGATGCAATTGATGTGCAATTGGTGTGCAATTGGTGTGTCCGCAATCAAAGTTTGAAAGTAAAAACAGTATAAAATTGGTCATCAAAACTGGTTGCAAGTGGTGTGCATTAGGAGGATGTGCTTCAATCGAATATTCATTATAAATATATTGAGCCATTGATTCGGTGTTATTGCACTCAAGAACTCCCAGTTTTTCAATATATATAACATTTTATATAAGAGTTGTTTCTAATGCCTTTCAAAACGTTTTTATATTTAGAAAATATATTCTCAAAAAATATTGACTCATAAGTGAAAATACTATTAAATAATAGTATAAATAAAGGAATCCATACCCGGACAGCATAAGAAATGCCCGAATCGGCGATTTGTTGGTCAGGATGAAGCCAACCGCGCGCCGGCTTATTAATGAAAGTGCCGGAGCGGTTCCAATCGCTTGAGGTCGAAGCTAATGGTGCTGTTGAGGCCGACTGGCAGCTGTTTCGGGCAAGACTTGAGGCACAGGTAGTATTATTGGAGGCACTGGTAGTCAAACTGGTCGCACGACTTGTATTCGTCGATAAATTACATGAGTTTTGGTCGATTAGAGCACTGGAAAGCGTATCACTTGTATTGACTGATGAGGACTGTACTTTCTGTCGGGGCATAATCGATATGGATGTGCCTGAGCTCAAACCCGGGTGACTTGTTTGTGGTCGTGGAGGGGGTTTAGGCGATAATTCAGAAGAATTCTGGTTTGAACTTTTCAAATGCGAAGAGGATTGGGAGGAATGCCCCACACTTTTAATTGAGTTCAGGCCAACACTTTCGAGGGGAGGTTTAGGTAGAGATGTAGTGGTTGTGCCGATGGCAGCGCCAAAGATTGCTTTTGATTTGTTGGTCGGCTTTGACTTATTATTTGAAATATTTGTTACAAAATTAGAGGTCGTTTTCAAGAGGTCTGAGTTTTTTCTATTTGAGTGACAAAACCTATTGACAGAAGTTGTCGGAAGTTTTATATATCTCTGGGAATGGAGGGCCGCACTGTTTGCTTCGTTAGACTTGCGAATTGCCTCCTGTTGTAAGTGTTCCGTCCCTTTTGAACGATGAAAGCCTAGCTTAAGAAGACTTGATTTGGCAGAACTGGTCAGCGACGGGCTATTAGTTGTGGCGGTTATTGTCGTTGAGTTGTTTCTCACACAAGACTCAACACTAGAGTCCGGCTTTCGGAAAGTTCGGGGCAAAGGAACGGGTGAATTGAGGTTATCACTGATTGGGTTCAATCTCAACGATGATGAGTCAATCGGTGTATTGTCTTTGAGTTTACCGGCACTGAGTTGTTGTCCACTATTGTTAGTAATGTCCAAACGATTGTCTTTAGGTTCGGTTGAGGGCTGTTCTATAAAGAGGTGGTTGTAGTCATCATCCTTTAGTGGAGAGTAGGAAAACGGAAAACAAGAGAGCATTGTGTGATCGAGTGCTCTAACACTCAAATACTGGCCGTCTATTGAACTCTTGACTTATTATAAGATTGTTTGGAGCGAAAGCACGCCTTCAGAACTTAATTCATATATTATGGCAAAACTCATAACTTTGAGGCGCGCAGAGCATTGCAGAGCACAGCACTCAAACTTTGATGTAAATAAGGATTTAAAAAACTATGTGTTTATGAAGAATCGCAACTTTCATGACTTAACCGTTGGTTAGTTTTTGGCTATTTTTTCACTCGAAATAAACCGAAAGAAATATATTATAATAGTCTGAAAAAAGCAGAGAATCGACACAAGAGTACAACAGATGTTTTATTAATTCACTTTTGAATATAAGTTTTAGTTCAAAATTGAGTCACACATAAGTTGTGAGACTAGCACTGGAACTGGCATAGGTCTTAGGCATAGCCGAATAGGCATAGTCACTCAGCACAGCAAAGTGAGGAGACGGGAGCACACGCTCTACAAGTGCCCGAATGTAAGCCAGTTTTGCTCAAACACTGCTACAGCGCTCCCAAAATGCATTAACAGGCATTTACTACACTATTTCGAGCACAGCCTTCTCTTGAAGGGCAACTAAGTTCATGATTGAGACAAACACTCCGAACAAATGTTTAGAATTTATTATCAAATTTTCAGTTGTGATAGACTTCTATTCAATCCCAACAAATTATAGCGATTCCAATCACTAATTAGAGCCACCGATACCTCTACTCAACGATAAACACAAACTATTGACGACTACTCGAGAAGAAACATCACTATCGAAGCAATACCTCACTATTCAGAGCCAACAGTTTATTTTCAATCCGAGAAGTAATGACTCGTTTTTCCTATTTTGACCAAAAATTAGTTTAATATCTGATTATTTTGTACACGAGTTAGGGCTGAACTCTTGTGTCGGCGATCGGATGGAGTGGATGTCGAGGCAATTCCAAATTGACAACACTATCGCCCATCTGGTGGGCAAAAGGCGCGGGCGTTAAACGTATGACACAAAAATACTATGATTTACGTGGGATTCAATATATTGAGCCAATAATCCAACGCAAACTATACACCGGACGTACCACTACTACAACACTACTACCAATACTATCAATGAATGTAATGAATGAGTCGATCAATCAATGAGTGAATCGATTAATTGGCGAATCAATGATTATTATTAACACTTTATTCTCAAACTATAGTTTCTCTAAAATGCGAAACATTTGATATAAGCCATAACCGAATCAGTTTAATAAAGTTTAAACTTAAGACACACTCCAAACACGAGTGTATATATCGTGAGTCAGTCTTCTCTATCTCTAACCAACAACTCTGTAGTGCAGCGAACGTACGGCAAGAAAAGAATGAATGAGTGCTGTAGTTGTGCGGCAACGCCTCCACATAGTGTACGTAAATGCAGAGGAATAACTGCATACACAGCAGACGAATGGAGGGGAGGCAACGGGAAGAGCCCAGGGCAATTTATGGCAGCCTCGCCACTCACTCTGACTGGCGCTACAGCTCTGCTCTGCGCTCCGAAAGGCCGCAAATCGTTCTCTAAACTGAATAATGTATTCAAGAGTACCTCTCTCTCAATGTTCTCTCCCTTTCCCCCCTGTTTTGTGAGCAATACATAAGAGCATAAGTATAAGAATATAAGAGACCCACAGTTTTACAAAATTCTTTTTACAGATTTTATAAATAGTTATACCATTTCTCAAATTATTCTTAAATTTAATTTTTTTATATACAAATCGAGTAAAAATGAATAATAGCTTTGATTTGATATATTAGTCATGAGATAAAACTGACGATAATATTATTGCTCTTCTCATTAGAAGAAGGATATCAATGAATTAGTCGAATGACAGTCATTGTTAAAGTGGTTGTGCTCTGATTTTACTCTAAAGTGTCCAACGAATCAATGGGCTAACTGTGGAGGAGTGGGTGAGTGGAGAGGGAGACTAACAACAAGAGAGGCGCAGATCAGCACAAAGATAGAGAGGGGGAGAATCAGTAGAAATTCCAAAACTGAAAAATTCAATACTTGAGACTAACCAACAGATGGTCTCTATTGGAGTCTCCTCTCCTGAGGTCTACCCTCTAAAAGCTGCTGTCGATCCAAAGGAGACATTTAAATGTAATCAACAAAAAGTGTTCATTCGATACATTGATTCGTTTGACAGAACTAATCATTTGGAGACTCACTTATCGCCAATTATTTGATAAAACATTTTCTATGGCAGGGATGGCCAAGGTCCGCCTTCGGCGAGGGGGGGGGTACCCATTTTCGTCCGGACAGGGGGGGGGTATTCTAGCTATACCCCCCCTGAGCCGCGCGACAGGGGGGGTATAGCCCTAAAATTTTCAAAATGTCTAAAAATGAGTTTTTATGCATTTTTTTCATGTTTTTAGCTTATAAATGGTTTAATTAACTTAATTAACATTAAATTAAAGCATATTTAATCGTTTTTACCTAATTTTTCATTAAAAAACTAAAAAATTAAGAAATTTTCAAAATTTTGCAGATTTTTTAAGAAATTACAGCTTATAATTAAGGTTTAAAAACTGTAAATTTGAGCTAAAATCAATGTTTTTCGATATTTTACTTAATATTTACAGCTTCTCATCAAATTTTCACTTATTTTTCTTCCAATTTACTGCTTTTTGCACCAATTTTTCCCCTTTATTTTTGCCGATGCTCTTGGGGGGGGGGGTACCTCGACAAAATCACAGGGGGTATAGGGCTATACCCTTCCCTTGGCCATCCCTGCTAACTCTTTCAAAACTCTCAACAATGTATTATAAGTGCTTTATTGATAAATTCTGTTTAAACATTTTTATTATCAAGCTATTGATGAACATTATTTGAAATTGGAGTAAGCAAAAGTTTAAATAAGTAACAATTAGAGACTAGGTTTAGATCATCAATTTTCCTCCAGTATATGTTATTTTCTTATCAGAATCGAGATAAACCTTATAAAATGTATTCTAAGCCTTCACATAAATCATTGGATATGAATAATTTTAGTCATTTAACGACGTTCATTACCGACCTCACTAAAAGGATGAGGAATTAAAGTTCAAATTTCATTGACGAATAATTTGTTGAGCTTTATCTAAAAAATAAATTTGAATAATTCTGATTTACGGATCAAATTTAAAAATCTTATGAGTGAACCAAAGATTTCCGATTTGATCAAAGTTTCGATTCCCATGTCAAATATGCTAACTTACGACAAGTACGAATTAGAAAATTAGTTAACAAAGTATAGATATAAAATATTATTCTGGAAATTATTGAGTATAGCAGGTGATGTTTTACAATGAATGTCTTCTTTATTGGTAATATCGAGAACT
>JAQFZL010001106.1:0-11552 GCA_034695685.1 Galumna lanceata
GTGAAATCTCACCTTGAACAAAAAAAGTTATATAATTAATTAACTTTATGTTTATTACTTGCTCACATTTTTTTAATGGCATATTCACTCGTTTAAACATTTCTTATTAATATTTGATAAATATGCTTGTTTATTTAGATTACACACTGACACTAATCCTCACTGAGGGTGAAATAATAAAGAGGGATTATCGTAAGATTACTCTTGGACAATAATATAGCTTAAATTGTTAATTATGTAAATCAATTTGTTGACTTGCTCAAATTAGTAAGTCTATCCCAACTCTCACAAAATCTTAGTTTCACCTTGTAAACTTTTTTTTATTAAATAAGTTTAAATTGAAAATTTGTATAATTAGTTATTAATAATAACTTATTAATAGAAATGTTTTGAAAATAAAAAAATTTATCGACAAAAGAATAAACTAAGTGTGTGTCCGACTAAACATGACCTATGAATCATCAAAACAAAAAATAGATATTGTAGCTATAATCACATTTTGTCTTGATCCAATATATTAAAAATAATTAAAGATCATTTGCTTTTTAAAAATAGTGAAATTTCAACAAAGAAAAACAGCGAATAAGTTTGAACTCTAAATTTATGCTTGTTTTTTGTTTAGATGAATCAGAGGTCATTTTCAGTTGGACACACTTAGAATAATTAGAGTAATCATTAGAATAGTTAGAGTCTATTCCAAGTCTAGTTTATTCAATAGACGAAAATCATATGACGGTAAGAATGGCCCGGAAAGACCACTTGCGTCAGACATCTAATCACAGTTTATATGAATTTGTTCTATAAAATCATTGAGTCTTTAGTGGAAATATTTGATAAAACAGTTCAGAGCAAAATTTAAATCAAAAATTTAAGTTCAAGAACAGAGTCGAGGAAAACATTATTTACGTTAAATATTTTCCTTTCGGTTAATGAGATTTTTTACTAAAATTATTCACTAATTTTTATATGAAATGCTGTCCTCTCCAGAAGTTAAGAAAAAAAGGCTCTCATAGTAATGGTAAGCCCGCGGGAAAACCCAAGGGATGACATGGGGAAAGTGCTCCGAATAAATTTTGATTATATTTATTTTATTTGAAACCAATAATTGTGTTTTAATTTTTCTTTTTCGGTGATTTTTCCTCGAATTCTAATTTTTGGGCACTTTTTTTTGATAAGACACTTATTTCTTAATATTTTCTTAAAAATTGTGTTATGATAAGTTTAGGTAAATCAAATAACTAACTTACCTTGCTCTTAATTCTATAAATCAACCAGGATAAAAACATTGCCTAAATGGATAGATAAGTAAACTAGCAAGATCCTAATTTGATTTAGTATAAAACGAGACAAAAATTATTCAGAGAATAACAAAACAAATCGAGTGCTAAATATTAACGAACTGTTGATTGCATTCAAATTCAATGCCATTCTGTTTAGCCCTCAGTTTTTGTCCTATTTTTGGCTCAAAATTTATTTTATTTACACAAAATTTAAACAAAATTTTAAATCCAATGAAATCTTGGAATTAATGAATAATATTAGGAATTAATTGTAAAACCAAATCATATATCAAAGGAAATGCACCCATGATTTGACCATTTGAGCACATTTGGGAAGAATTGCATTGTATTTTCCCCATTCATATTTACATATGTATTATTCTGAGCTTGTTCAATTATTTATGAGCTTAATAAGCAACATTTCAATTGCAATGTGCAAGTTTAATATTAATGGGAAGTTCATTTATTACCCAAAAATAAACTCAATGCACTTTAGGAAGAATTTATGCCTAATGACTATAAGGCATTAATTATGAGAAATAGGTATTAATGTTTAATATTAGCTCACTTTCGTCTAACGCTTTGCCTCTTTACGTAAGCCATCGTTCAAATGAGTGATTGGTTTATCAAAAATAATATAAAGACTTAAAACTTGATGAAAAGGCCTTTAAAACTGGAAAAAGACTTTCGGTTTGACCGCAACCGTCAACAGATAGTGCAACAGAGAAGTGACCTTTTTCTAACAAGTGTCTTAGAAGTGCACAGTTCTTGCAGTGAGTGAGAGCTACAGTCTTGTCATTTACTCTGACAGCGAGAGAGAGTGAGAGTCTGTGCGCGCGAGAGAGAGAACACGACTTTTCACTTTTATATTAAATTTGAAAAATTCGAGTCCTTTCGGATCAACTATTGAGAGAATGGCCAGTAGTCTATCAATAAATGATTCGGATATTTGGCACCAATACCCTGGTCTCCCATTTGCCTTCAATATTGAAGCCAATGCTAATGGAGAAGAAAATGTAATTTTAAAAATTTGTTTTTAAAACTTTCATTTAATTTTATCTTGTTAATTTTATAATTTAATTAATCTAGCGTGTATTGATCCGAGCCTATTGGCACTACACAATATATGTATCCATTGCTTATATGGCAATCATATATTTTGGGGTACAGTATATGAAGAAGAGGCCGGCGTTCAATTTGCGTCGAACACTGTCTCTATGGAGCGCCGGTTTGGCCATATTCTCGATAGTGGGCACAATCAGATGTCTGCCCGAATTCGTGCACATTCTCTACAATAAAGGATTTATTGAGTCGTTTTGCGATAATAGTTATAAGGATGACAACAGACTAGTGTTTTGGTATTTAGTGTTTATTTGGTCAAAAGTGGCCGAATTGGGGGACACAGCGTTTATTGTGTTGAGGAAACAGAAGTTGATAAATTTGCACTGGATCCATCATGTACTCACACTCTGCTATTGCTTCTATGTCTTTCCTGATCAACCGGGCACTGCCAGATGGATGGTATGCTAGAATTTGGTCTAATTTATTTTAATTAACCTAGTACATTCAATATACATTTACTGTACATTTAGAGTTCAATCCTTTATAATTGTGTGAAAGAGACCTAATTTATTGTTCATCCGTTTTATTGAAAAATAAGTGAACTATTAATAAGTATTAATACATTAAGAATAGAAGTACTGTTTTTCTCTATGAGTTTAACAAATAGGTTGACATACATGTGCTGTTCTGTTCGAATCGCTAAATCGTTTTGAGATCAGGCTCTGGATGTATGTCTATGCTATGTGTGCTCAACTACTAAACAGTATTCTGTTGGTTAATAGCCTGCAGGCGCTGTTCTGATACACCTGTGCTGATGAAAAATCCAGTGAAAGTTGTCATGTGTGACATAGATAAGGGAATGGGGGAATAGCACTAGTCTTGTATAAGCCAGAGCCTCTCAGGTATATTTGCTCCGTATGTTTGTTGGGGTTGAGCTCGGAATCAAAATCCGGTATTTTCTTTCGCATTCTTTTTCAATCGATTCATTCATTCAATGAAAATGAGTTTAATTCAATTTAAAGCCTAAGCTTACAATCACTGATAATCAAGGGGTGAATCAAATATTTTTCTTTAAAAGTAACCAAGTTCTTTTATTTATCCTTACTAATTCAATATAATTCTCTATCATAAAGAATAAGAATAATCTATCCTGATATATTTAGTTTTTTTAATTTCTACCTTGGTGAAAAGCCTAGATATTTTTCTTATAGAGCCTGACTATAATTTGATTTTTACAAAGCATTGAAAATTGACCAGCTTAATAATCAGTTTTGCATAAATTCAGGGTAGTTTCCGTCACATTTTTGAAAGTAAAGTGTATTTAACCTGGTATTTACGAATTTGGTGTTTCTTTCAATATTCACATAGTACTTAAACAAGTAAATGATGAGCAAGGTGTGGGACTCTCAATAAAAAGTTGCTTGTTTATAAAGTTTTAATTATCATAAAAAACAGTATCATGAACCGAGAATATTAACATGGATAATTAATAAAATGATATGTAGCTGTGAAAATGAATCAATTAGCAAGATTATTATTGATTGCCATAAACAAGACTAATGTTGATTTCAAAGCTAACAATTAAACAATAAAAAGGAATTTATTGATTTTGTATCTAGGTCGGAATGAACTTTACCATCCATTCGCTAATGTACTCCTACTACTGTTTGAGAGCACTGAGGATACACATCCCGCGGGCCGTATCGATGACCATAACAATTGGTCAGATCGTGCAAATGATATTCGGTTTAGTAATCAATTATATTTCATTCAAATACAAAATCGATGGCACGAAATGCGATATGACGTTAAGGTCGGCCTCAACAGGACTCGCCATTTACTCACTATTTTTTATTTTGTTTATAAACTTTTTTATTTGCAGTTATTTTCTTAGGCCTAAGACTAAGAGAATTGTTTTTATTAATGATAGTAATCACAACAAAATCAGTGATAAAAAGTTTGACTAAAACTATAGTATTATTTTTTTTTATGTAAAGTTTTTACTCATTTTCTCCCCTTTTTCTCTCCCGAATTCAATCCTATTTTAATTTGTATTGTTAATTGATATCATGCTCATTTATCGGTAAGTGAATGTGTCGCTCCTAAACTAAATTTCAGCCCCAGTCAATTTGTTGTTCATTCAAAATTATTAATTTAGCTGTTCTAGGTTAGTGAGCTTGATAATTAAATTTTATCTAGAACAGATAACAAACCCACCCTGATTAGTTTACCAAGTTCAAACCAAAGCAAAATCGCACAGGCCTAGCTAGCTCAATAAACGTCCATTATTCAAGTTCAACTAGGACATTTATTATTATGATTCATTTGCCGATAACTCATTTGTTTTGAATAATTTATAAAAAAAATTATACTTTTTCTTAGAAAAAAAAATATGATTAATATTTTTCTAGATTTTTGATATTTTCCTAAAATCAAATCATTTAAATGTAAACTTGCAATATTATCAACTGAATATTTTGATTAAGAATGAACAAGGTATTTTATAGAGAAAAAAAAGAAGAAAATTTAATAAATATTTTTTGTAATAATATTAATAATAATTATTGTTTTGTAATATTTTATAATTAATTGGTTTTAAAACATTTTACTGTTTATTTCAAGAAAAAAAATAGTAAATCAACTGATTTTTTTATGTTTCTATTGTTTACTATTAATTAATAATAATTTGTTTTAATATATTTGATCTGAAATTACTATTCTTCCAAGTTTATGTTAATCGAGAAATTGATTATTTTCTCAATAATTTTCCTTGATAATTATCTTGGAAGTTTTATATAATTATATTTTAAATTTTATATAAAATAAACAGATCAGAGATTAAGGAATAAAATCTAATGAATTCAATCAATTATTTCAATTAAATTTGAAATTAATTTGATATTAATTACGAATGTTTTTGCCATTTATGTAATGCCAGAGAAAAATGTATTGTATTTTTCCACAAATTATAAACTTGGACAAATCATTTTTGTATTAAAATGTCATCGGTTAATAAAATAAATTTTGAAAAATTTTAATTGAACTAGTTTAATTGAATTATTATTCAAATGACGCAGGTTTGATTTTGCATATATATAAAATTTGCACATGCTAACTTTCACAATAAGATGACACGTGAAGGCTATTTGATGACTAGAGAGTAATGTTTTAAATTGCTCAATTATCTTGATTTTATTGATTGATAGTTGATTTAAAATTAGGGATTTTTTCAATAGTTTTAATTTATTTATCAAGGTCATCGTTTTTTGACGAATTTAGTGACTCCTTTAGAGCCTGAAATTAATTTAATTCATTTTATAAGATTTTATCACTTTTTTATAAACAGTAATTAAATAGAGAGTCATTTGATAAGATTTATTTTAAATTTTATTTCGAAATCTTCAGCAAAATATCCTTGATAACTATTGACATTACCATATCTATTTATCATATTTGACTTGCTACTTTATGAGAATATTTAAATCCCAAAATATTCAAGGTATTTTGATAAATTCTTTTTTTTTTGGTAAGAATATTGAGAAATAATATTTAAATAAATGAATCTTGCTCAAAAGATTTAAAAGAATTAAACAAAGAATGTTTTGCAATATTTGACTATCATTATTGAAAAGTAATCTTGGTCATGCTAGAGATGACAAACTAATTGATATCAGGAAGAGTTAGAGTATAGTTGAAGCCTTCAAATAATAGGCTGTCCTCTAACGATGCCATTAAAATCGGGTTATTTTTCGATACGATTCCCATAAAATAGAGTCAACTGTAGTTTATTCATAATTGTAACTAGAACAATTATATACAATGTTTTTGATGACAATTACTCTCTTCATATAATTGTCTCATATTTTGCTTCCTTTAAATTTTCTTTAATTGTGTTCATAAAAATTTGTGAGAAAAGTGTTTAACATTTAAATAATTATATTTAAGTAAAACAAATAAAAATGTCATTTTCATTTAATCTAATGTCCATGATCATTATATTAAATGTTAATAATAACACTCAATGCTAAGGAAACCATATATATGTATATATAAAACATTCCCATAAGGCTTAAGAAATAGACTTTTCTTATTTGGAATTTATTGAAGTCTTTATTTAAATAGAGTTTTCGTTTCCTTAAAATTCAATTTTATTCTTGAATTTCAATAATGAGTATCGAAAATGTTATAAACTCTCATAGTTTAGTGACATTTAGGGACAGAAAAATGTCTGACTCTTCACTTTTGGTCAAACCTCGGATCAAAGAACTAATCAATAATAATGTTGATGGATGTGAACAAAATCATTATAAAAATGATTGGAAAGTAAGTCCATATATAAAATAGAGATAATTTTATAAATATTTATAAGATTTTATATATGATTTTTTACGATTGAATAATCAATAGATCCATACAATTGATGCCATTCCTGATTGGTTGAGTGCTAATAGATTCATAATTAATGGTTATAGGCCTCCTCTAAACTGTGTCCGGGCGTGTGTTCGGTCAATATTCCGTTTACATACTGATACCGGAAATATTTGGTCGCATATTATCGGCGCTCTTCTGTACTTCTGTTTAGGAATTTATGAACTGAAATATTCGGAAAACTCTAAAATATTTGACGCCAACGAAAGGCTTATTTTTCTGGTCTTCTTTATTGGGGTTGTCTCATGTTTGAGCTTTTCTGCGATTTACCACATAATGTTGTGCCACTCCCACAATATTGAAGTCATTTTTCTCAGGTCAGTTCAATTAAGGAAACATATTTTGATTAGATTTTTCTAGTTTATCCTTATTTTCTTATTATTCATTTATTTATTTGATCTTGATCCTTTAAGTTATACTATCGATAGTTAGATGATTAGATGAGGGCTTAAGTAGTAGTTATAAAAGTTTGTTTTTTTTTCACTCATGGAACTTTTTGCTATAATTTTCACTATTCTATGTATTATAGTTTAGTTTAAAACGATATTTTTATAAAATTGAAAACTAATTAAATAAAATAAACGTGTATTCACTGCTCCCATCTGTGGCTACAATTAATGATTATAGAGAGTTTAATGATTTGAATAACAAGATCAATTTGTGTAAATTTGTGAATTTCTTTTTGATGACCAGGTTGGATTTTACTGGAATAGTGATCTTAATTTGTAGTCACTATACGCCTCACTTTTACTATGGTTTTTATTGTTCACCAAAATTGATGATATTCTATATAAGCGTTTGTATTGTTTTGGGAATTTTCACAATTTTCATACTATTCTTCGATAATTCAAGCCATCATTTATACCGAGGAATTGTCTTCACTCTCTATGGCTCATTCGGTTTTATACCACTCATACATTTCAGTATAAATTACTTCCATATTGTTATTAATGAATCTTTGGTCTGGAAAAGTCTTCTGTGTCTGACAATAATGTCATTACTCTACTATTCTGGTTGTTTGATATACATTCATCAGATACCTGAAAAATATTACCCTGGCAAATTTGATTATTGGGTATGATCTCAGTATTAATGTATGTATGTTTAACAGTTCTTATGACTTTTTCTCACCAAAAAAAAATAATAGTTTCATTCGCACCAATTGTTTCACGTAATCGTTTTGATCGGAGTTTTCGTCCATTACTTGGGAATGAATTATCTTTCAAAGTATGTCCGACAAATGCCGAACGGTTTCTGCCATTAAAATAAAGGGGAATAAATAGTGTTTGACTTCAATTGGACTTTAATTATAAAACAATTAAATAAATTCAAAGAAAAAATACATTTAAAGATATTTTTATGTCAAAAAAAAAATTACATTGAATTCAAGCGAAATAGAATTGAAATTCT
The DNA here is from genome assembly GCA_034695685.1 of Galumna lanceata. Taxonomy (NCBI): domain Eukaryota; kingdom Metazoa; phylum Arthropoda; class Arachnida; order Sarcoptiformes; family Galumnidae; genus Galumna; species Galumna lanceata. Next base: position 8,181 of record JAQFZL010001106.1, read on the forward strand.
CATCAAAAATAACTTAAAACTCTTTTTCTTTCTATTTTTTTACACAAAACTAGTCTTAAAAATAATCATTAAATTATTCAACGCCTTCTTAAGACTTGGCTCCAGAGGAGGCGGCGGCGGCTCCTGAAGAAGCGGCTCCAGAGGCAGCAGCTCCTGCGGCTCCACTGGAAGCTGCGGCTCCACTCGCGGCAGAACTTGCATATGATTTAGTTCCCCCTCCGGATCCTCCGCGACTGCCATAGGATGATGAGCCGCCATAGCTGCTACCTCTCCCGCTTCCACTAGTTGAACTGATTGAACTCCCCTGACTCCCTCCATAACCACCGGTATTTCCCCCATATCCGCCTCCTCCGCCGCCGCCGCCACCCATTCCTCCATAGCCACCCCCAACACCTCCGAAAGCACCGCCCATTCCTCCAAAGCCCATTCCTCCAACTCCTGCCCCAAATCCAGCCCCTCCGCCGCCTCCAAAACCATTGGCACCAAAACCGGCACCTCCTCTGGCTTCACCCCTGGCCACAATTGTTTGAATGTCTTCGACAACTGGTTGTATCTCTTGAGTGACTCTTCTGAATGGAGTGATTACTTCTCGGACTTCTTGGATAATGGGTTTCGTCACTTCGTGGATGAGTCGATGGGGTTCGTCCTCTGATGAGGTCTGTTGAGTGTCTCCAACCCCTCCCTGATGTTGTTGGAGTACATTCAAAGCACTGGACGCCGAACGGAACAGAATTGTCAACGGAATGACTCCGGCGTCGACCAAAACTGTCTGTGGCTGAACAGGTTCTGAAGGGAGATTGACCTGTCGCTGTTCCACCGAATATCTCGTTTGTACTGCCGCTGGAATAATACCGCCAAAACCACCGCCACCTCCACCACCAATCATTCCACCGCCACCGCCAATCATTCCCATACCACCGCCTCCATAACCACCAGAAACACCTCCACCACCACTTCCACCATAACCGCCTCCACCGCCACCACTTCCACCATAACTGCCTCCACCACCACTTGATCGACCACCGCCGCCGCCACCACCACTACCTCCGCCATAACCACCACCTGCTGCCTTACAGTAGGCGACCAGAGCTGACAATAGCAAAACCTGTGTTTTGAATATAAAATTTTTGATTAAGAAATTTATTTTAACAAAAAACCTCTGATGAGAATAGAGTAGTGGACTCTATTCATCATTCGTTTGAATTCAATAAAGAAAGGAAAAAATAGTTTACTTTTGAAAACATATTTTTTGAATAAATAGTTGTTATTCTAAGACAACAAACACAACACAAATCGACTAAAAACTTATGACTCGAAGTAAACACTTAAAGGTTTAACTTAATATAATAAGCTCTTCACTGGAGAACAGATGAAGTTCTGAGCGATCGAATGGATGACTGCTTGAATGAGTCTCGACTTTATATACTCTGAAAATCTCTGAAAGAAGTTCTGCTCCAAAAGTATTGCACTTTAATTATAAAATTTGTTTTATAAGAAATTATTTAAGAGAAAATAAATAAATAAATAATAAAACAAAAGAAAAATTCATGAAAATAGCATTAAATCAAATGATTAAAAAAAAATCCAAAACAAGATTTCCGCTCATTTAATAAGATAGGGCTCAATTCAAGACGACGGCCTAATGGTATGGACGCCTTAATTTGGTTTAGTTTATTCATTCCTGTTATGGCGTTCACTCTCTCTTCCTATTTATTGCTACTTTCGTTTTCATCAAAATCTCGTTTAAAAGTCTTTATCTTAGTTTTTGTTAATTGTTTTTTTCTTGTGTTTTTAATGTTATATAACATCAGAATTTAGTTAAGATGTGCAAGGTAGTTCTATGAAAGAAAATAATTCTCCATCTAATTTTAATCTAACTAGGTAATTCTAAATTAATTTCCAATTAGATTGGCTAATATTGTATTCAAAACATTGTGAGATGAGCTTGATCGCATCGAAATTTCATTACTCATATTGTTTTCAAACATAAACATATTAGTAATTTAAAGGAAATTTCATTTATCGGAAGTATTTGCCATTAATTTAATGCTATACTTTTCTTATCAGACAATCATATAATTTAATAATTTTGTTCTCAAATTTATTCAAAGAAAGTGTTGTTTCTTAAGATTTTCCAATAAAAGTCCTGTTTTTTTTAACTCAAACTTCTTTTTATGTGATATAAATAATTTTTATTTTTATCTTTAAGAAAGTCTTACTCTCAGAGATGTTCAACAAGTGTTTAGAGGTATTAGAAAATAAATTATCATTTTTTAAGATAACAATACTTTTTATTATCTCAATATTAGAATCTCTTTCTCTCTCACTCACTCTCTTCCCTCTCCCTCTCACTCTCACACTCACTCACTCACTCACTCACTTAAGTGAAACTTTTTAATTTAAAAAGTGATTGTAGTGTTCAAATGTTTTGTAAGTTAGTAACAAAGTCAAATTTTGGTCAAATTTAACCTTGTTATCTTTTAAAATGTTTATTATTAGAGCAAAATGGGATTCTTTTTCCAATTGAGTTACGGACTGTTATAGAGTAAATCAAAAGGAAAAGAATATCGAATCGATTATTATTATAGAATTTTACTATTATTTTGAGAAATTAGAAGTCATAACATATTGTGGGATAAACAGTATATCATACAGTATTCATCAAAACTATTGTTCAAATATTATTCATTTAAATTTATTTTCATTTTCTTTTTACAAAATTTCTGGACTGTTAAGTTACCCTGGTCAAGAAGAGATGGTCGCACTAACAAAAAAAAAGGTTAATATACTGATTTGTTAAGTTATCAAAACATTTGTTTCTTTTTGTCATACTATAACTCAAGGCATACATTTATGGCTTAATATATTGTATTTTAAATAATTTATATTTCATTGAAATGCTTAAACTGAAACATTTTATATATTTATTGTAAACATTCTAGATCATTTAAAGGTTTATATGCCTTACTTATTTTGATTTATAAGTTATAGGAAGAAATTGTACCTAAAATGAATAAAACATTAATTTGGGCAAGGCATTATTTACGAGATTAACTTGCCCATCCTTGCTCAATGGTTTATAATTCATGTTTTAATTATGTTTATCCAACTCTAAAATAAGAGATAAATTTGAGAACATTTAACTTGTTTATAAAACATAACTTTATTTTAAACCATAATTTTGTTCTTTTTTGAGAAATATTTCAGTTTATTTCCCACTTTTTTTGGTCTTTTGGAAACAATTATTACAAAAAAAAATATAAATATAATAACATATTTAGTTTCGATTGACATATTATTAAAAATTATCATGATAACTTTGTTTTTTTTTTAATAATTACACTTATTTTTAAAAATATTTTAACAAAAGTT
>JAQFZL010001107.1:0-11547 GCA_034695685.1 Galumna lanceata
AGCTGATGTTCATAAATTATGAGGGGTATTAAATGTGATTTGGCTCAAATCTTGGCTCAATTGCGATGCTTGATCTAAATCATCATGTTAAAAATTCACCTGAACAAAAGAATGTTATTTTCCTTTCAAATATATCGTAATATAAATTTCAATTGAAAGGATTAAATTGTGATGTTTTTGTTGATTTTTTTTTAGTGATTTTAAATATATATGAATAACATTTAATATTATATTTTATAAGATTTGAATTTAATTGCAAACAAAGAAAAAATATTTTTCAATATTTAAGAATCCAATGTATTTAAATGGAAATTAACCCTAAATTGAGATGAATTATATATTATTTCAAATGTTATCCAAATTCTGTTTTAATTTAAATAATTTGTTATTCTTTGACATATTATAGGAAAATATTCTCGGATTAAATAATCCAATAAAAAGTTATTCAAATTTCGAGTCCCAAAAAGTTATTTCTCTTATTAAGTATAATTTATAGTATTAAAGCCAATAAAATAAGTGAATTCTTTTCTATGTAATTATTTCCTTTTATTATATTTTATGAATATTAAAAATGTAGCATGCTATAATAAATGCTACAACAAAAATATTGATAAAACAAGACATTGCGATTTATCTAATTCAAAGTGATTGTGGTTAATGTCTTTTTTGTATGCGTTGAGCATATATTTTGTCGCAATCAATGAAACATCGATTCAAGAGTCGATTGAAAGTCATTTCATTATTAAAGATCTTAATATTCTGTTCTTATTTTTAGCGCATTTTTAAATATTTGATACAAACTATGACTCATAGCCTATGAGTGCTCCCAATTATGAGTTGATTCAACTCAACTCGACTCAACTAAATTCAAATCATAAATAGAAAAATCGGAGAAATTAAAGCATTTAAACAAAATTGAAATGATTTTAGAGATCGTAAACTTCAGCAGAATTTTTGGCATTTGACACAAATTCATTGTTTGCCAAAAGGGGGGGTATAGACACTATACATGAGATGGCTAAAGGTCTCAACCTCAATGGGGTTACAGAATAGGGTATTTTGATTTCGAGGCTCATGCGGTATTAGAGGGAATTATTTTAAAACAAGTCTAAAAATCGATAAATATGACTAAAACATTGTTTTTTAGATGTTTTTACTTAATTTAATAAATAATAGTTTAGTTTTTATTGAAAAAAACTTTTTTTAAAGTTATATTTTTAGTTTTTTTTTAATCAAATTTTGAATTTTTAAGTTTTTATTTTTGTTAAACTTCTTAAAATTTAATAATTACATCAAAAATGAGCCATATTTTAGCCTTAAATCCGTAAAATAACCTAACTAAAATACTTTTAATAAAATTTTCTGTAAATATTTACTGAAATATTCAATTTTATTCGAAAATTAGGGAATTCGCGCCGGCTATAGAAGGGCATAAAAGGGAGTTTCTTTGAGCTCTTTAAGCCAGGGGTATTTTACCAATTTTTCAATCTCAGGGACATTCCGAATTACCCACTCTTTTCCCCAATGAAGCCGTTAAAAACAAAGTGAAAAATGTGTAAAAAGTGAAAAAAAATGAAAAAAAATTAGAGAAAAATAAATAAGAAAACATGAGGAAGCCTTGGCCATCACTGACACAAATTGTATCCGATTACTATAACCGTCATATAATTAATATGAATAAATCAAAAACATTTGAAATATCAGAGCTCAACAAAAATTCTGCTTAAGTTTAGCTAAAATTAAATTTAAATCAAATTTTTAAATTATTTTTTTCATTCTAATAAGACTTTGAATAATTTGTGATAAAAATCCCAAATACTTTACACTTCAAATAATTTTTTTATTGAAGAATAAATGTCTGTTCAGTTCGTGTGCACACAATTCTTACTTTAACTTAATTTTAATATAGAAAAAAAACACAAAAATTTTAAAATAAAAAAAATCTATAAATTATTTAATTAATCTATTTTTGCTTTTATTTAAATAATGAGTTTAAATAAGTTTAATTAATTGTCTTCAAGTAATTTTCAATGTTTTCATTCTTTCTTAGATTAAAATATATTTTGAATACTCTTTAGTCAACTCTTTATTAAAATTAAATCTAAAAGCATTTAATTATTGATTATTAAATTACTAAAAATTAATAATTATTTAATTTAATTTAATGAGAAGAATAGTGAAAGTCTTGAAACGAGTTTTCCTTTCATTAAGTCTGTATTGAAATAATAATTGAGTACTAAAAGAAATATTTGATTATTTCCGCCAAAAATTTGTTTTTAATTTTGGATTTCCTTAAAACTCTTAAAACAATTTTAAAAAGCATTTAATGATTGATTTTTGACAAAACAAAGACATCACTGAAGAGACCATTGAAGAGATCATTGGAGACATCATTGAGTTTTGAAATCGACATCATTTATTTGTGAAGTAAGAGAGGAGTGCTGTGCAGTGAAGAGCACCTGACAGGCAATTATTGGTATCGACGATACAATTCAATACAATTTTTGGCTTCACTTCAAAACAATTTTGAATTTAATTTGTATTGAATTCGCCGACAATTAGCCGACACTTTAATTCATTTGATTTGTTTGGACTAAATCTTTAATAGATCTGGAATTGAGAGGTAAGTCATTACCAAAATAGTGATCCTAAACCTATATTTTTTTCAAATGATTCAAATTAACTGAATTTAATTAAAAATGCTTTTTGTCTGACATTTAAATGTTTTCAAATGAAAAGTATTTATTTATTTATTTGATCTAAATTTGGAGTAAAAGTAATTTAAGTATAAATAAATGTCATAAAAATTGTAAAAATAAATTGATTTGTTTTTCGCTTCAATTCTGTGTCTTAAGAATCGATGGTTTGATGTCAAACCTCTTTTGCAATCATTTAATTGAATTCTAATGAAATAATGATATAATGAGATAATGGGGGGAATCGTTTAAACCCTCTTTTAATGAAAATCTAATTTTCTGATCAATGAATGAATTGAATAGTTTTTTAGTGAAGAATAGATTAGAAATGTATTGATTTAAGGCTTATATTCATTGTATTGTTTTCTTATTATATTAACAAAAAATATTATTAAAATGAGTTTTAGATTAAATGACAAATATTTAGAAATATATAAATATATGCAAAACTATTGAAAGTATATCTAATGTTGAATATAAAGACAAAAGTAGAGAGAAGTGTCACACATTTGGATCAATACTTTTGCAATTTGTGGCAGCGATGAGATGAGAGCCCAGAAAAAGAACAGAACAGTCTGTGCTGTCAGTACTGGGATATGCCATTCACTGAATTGGCTGTCGCTTAGAGACAAAACACAACAAATGTTGAACTAAACAATAAAAAGTTGGTTAAACCACAACCACCTGATGAGGACTCACACTATTATTACCAAAAATATTATAAAAAGAGTCGATTCGATCGCATACTTAACGTCATTAATATTTGCCTATAATTTGACTCAAATATTATTACATTTGAATTCACTTAAGAATATTATTTTGTTTTCAATGAACTGTCTATCGATAACTACTAAACCATTGAAACAATTTATTAATAGGGATAAGGAAACTCTTTTAACGTCTTTTAAATGACAACAAATATATATTTTATTCAATATTCTTAGCATTAAATGTTTTGTCAGTTTATTTGAATTTATGTTTTCTTATAAATGCTTTCGTTTTTCAATAGATTTTATTATTTAATGTATTCCACAGTAAATATGCAAAACATAAACGAGGGGTCAGTCCCTCATCAGGTGGTTCTCAGGCAAAACTCTAGTTTAGTTTCAATAAATTATTTTTGATAACTATTTGTTGTGGTTTTGTTTCTAAGCAACAGAACCGCACATCGAGTAGTAAACCAAATATGAATCCAATATTCTATTCCTTTGCATTTTTTGTCGCTTTTCTTCTCAAAAATTGCTATTCTATTGATCCGATTTCTAATACTTGAGTTGAATTTGTGTTATTCTTCAATTGGTATCACTACCATTCCAGTACCACCACTACAATACTACCTGTGCCGGTACTCATTATAACACACCCAATATTTAATATGTATTTGTCACCAGTGATAGTGTGAGTCTAAACCAGAGACTATTTATGCTTTGCTTTCAATTGGTTTGCTGTCATTCCTCTTCCGACTAAAAGAGAGTCATAATGTCTCTCTTATTACAGAAATTGCCAACAAATGACTGATAACGAGAACAGTCATAAGCGAACCATAGATGAAGTGAATGATGACATTAAAGAAGATCCCAATTCCAATAATCACCACAATCTGGAATTAGATGGCGTTAACAAATCGGAACCATCCGATGACGGCAGTCAACAGCCGACTAAAAAGCTTCGAAGTAGTGAAGAGTTGGACATTAGATTCTTAGTGTCGAGTAAAGTATGTTTTTTTTAATAAATTAGAAAATTATTGACTAATAATCGATTGTTTTGCTCTTATAGGAAGCCGGTGCCATCATTGGGAAAGGAGGAGCCAATATAAACCATCTTAGGAAAAACGTAAGATTTTGTCGAATTGTTGTTTAGCTTTTGTTTCAATACTTGTAGTCATTGGCGACCACTGTATTTGAGTCCCATTCAGTCCCTCCGCTCTATAAATCGAAGTCACTCTAAGTATTTGTCTTTAGTGTTACTTCGAATTCCAGTCTTTCGAGTCATAAGTTATATAAGTGATTGACTCAAACCATACTTTAATGAAACGTAAAAATAAAATGAGTTCAGTCTTTAGTCTATTTGACAATAACTTAACGATAACTCAAATGTTTGTAACCGAAAACGAGGATAACTCGAGTTTTGCCTCTTTTTTCTCTCTCCCATTGCATTCATCAACTTCTGGTTCCATACCTTTTGGCGGCGGTCTCGACATTAACACTGAATTTGCCCAAAAATAACTGTACGCTATTGAAACTGCAATACCGGCCCATCGTTTGACCAAAACATCCATCCATAACACCGACCATTTGACCAAAACCCCAACACTTATTGATTTATACATTTAAATACAATAATCGAATTGTTTGATCCTTTGGCCGAATGCTGTTCTCACGGACTGACCTTCCCGTGATATAAAAGTATAAATCAAGCGTTACTGTGCCCGACTGTCCTGGCCCTGAACGGTATAGTTATCTTCTATATTCTAAGCTCAGATTAGGTGACCATTGATTCATTCAATTATAACTGAAAAAGAACTCCAAAATTCAGTTCCGTTTCGAAACTAGTTTTCACTTCATATTGAAATTCATATTCTTCTCTAATTTTTTTTAGGGTTCTGTCAATCGTTTCGAGTATCGACACTCTCGGAGATATTCTCAATGATGTCATCGGATATATCGACGACGTAAGACATTAATATTTATATCCAAATCTCTATACAATAATTATATTATTGATTATTAGCGTCAACACAATAACGCCGAACGAGATGTTGAACTCAGGCTTTTAATCCACACCTCACACGCCGGGGGTATTATCGGTAAAGGAGGACAAAGGATACGAGAATTAAGAGACGTAAGACTTCAATAAATACCATTTGATTTGATTTTATGTGCAATTAAATAGCAAACCAAAGCTGCGATCAAAGTGTTCTCCCAGTGCTGTCCACTTTCAACTGAACGCATTTGCGCAGTTCAGGGAAATCCTAATGTTGTGATCAATGCTATCAAAATAGTGTTGGATATCATATTGTCGTCACCAATCAAAGGACCGGTCAAACTCTATGATCCCTATAATTTCGATGTTTATGGCGCTCTTGAATATGGAGGATATACAGAGCCGGCGCCTACCAATTTTCGGAGCGGTCGCGGTTCAGCCATGCCTTATAGTGGTGGTCGAGGGGGAGGAACTCGTATGCCTCGAATGCATGACAGAAGAAGCAATCACTGGCAACAGGACCCGCCACCATTACCGCCCCCACCCGATGCGTGGTTACCTCGAATCCCATATAATGGACCGGCAGAAAGACGTGGACCGCATCAAATGTATTCTAATAGATGGCTTCCATCCGGTGAGGACTCTTTAAAAAATGTTTTATAATACAAAGTTTTATATAAACTTTTTATTTAGAAAATTCACGACCCGTTCCGCCATCAGCACAACCTCCACAATCGGGAACAGAGGCCCCCTACTGGTCAGATGTGATTCCCAATGATAGCATTAGTCCAAGTAGTGGAGGCATTCATTCATCCAATTCATGGTCCAGTGCTTATTCTGGAGGGGAACCCAACTTTAATTCGAGTTCTGTCGAAGAAAATTCTAATTTAGTTGAAAATTCTGACGGTTCGGCCACCGCTACAATAAGTGTTCCCAATAATGTAACTCTTTTTCTGCTTTTATTTAAATATTAAATTTATTGTTTGTGTTATTGACTGGACAGGTGGCCGGTGCTATCATTGGCAAAGGGGGTAATAGAATACGTCTCGTTCGGAGAGATTCCGGGGCAGAAATAGCAATTGATAGTGCCGTTGGACCGGGAAATGATAGAGTAATCACTGTTAAAGGCACTGCACATCAGGTCCGTGTAGCTTGCTCGATGATTCATAAAAGGTATGATTCATAAGATGTTTGTCTCATCTCTTATATAATTTAAACTAATACTATGTTTGGTGTGGACTCAAACAACTGACAAAACCGATGTCTATCTGGAAGACTAGTGATTTTGTTGTTTTAGTTGTGAGTAACAAGAAATCACTTAATCTTCCGATAGTTTTCGGACTTAACTACTAATTCCTTTAATCATTTATTTAATTCATTTATTTCTTTGAAGAATGTTTTTGTTAATAAAATTAAACGATTAATTAATTTATTGATAGCATCGCAGAAAACACTCGACGCTATTGATTCGTTTCCCGACTGAAAGTCAACATTTGTCTCATTTAATTGACTAAACATTTATTCATATATATATCTGTAATGAGCTCTCGATGTCTACCTTTTGACTAAACAATTATTTTCTATGTTTTTCTATCTATTAGTCAGACATTAAATCAAATTTAATTTAAGACAAAAGCTATTAAATCCCAAAAATTATTTGATATATGTTTTGAATATATTTTTTATTGATTATCATTCCGTTTAAACCAAATTCAAATCGATTTACATTTCTTTAGTTATATTTTTTTTGTCACCAATTTTTTCAAATCAAAGAAGTTTTGTCATAAAAGAGCTTTAATTGTTTTTAATAATAATAATACAAATTCAATAAATTTCTCAAATCATTTGTTTTTTAAATTATTCATCAAATTATCAGTTATTCATTCATTGCTTCAGAAAAAAGTTACGATTTATGACAAAAAATTTCTTTAACTAAGAGTTAATTCATTAAACATTAAAATTATGTTTTAAGTTAAAACTTTTAACTTATCTTATCGTCAATTTTGTTCATATTTTTTAATGAGCCAAAGGGTAATTATCAAGGTTAAACAAAAATAAATGATACAACAATTATAAACTTTGCATATCAACTTAACAAGGTAAGAATTGGAATTTCAAAATAAAAATTATTATTGTTTTAAAAACTTAAACCGGTTTGAAAATCACCATGCTACCTTTGAAGAAATGATGATTTTTGCAAATGTAAAAAATTAGTTAAAAATGAAAAAATAATCTTGTAACCTCTATTTGAATTCTATTAAATTTTATGAATAAATTTTGAAAACAATAATTTGATATAATTTCAAACAATTTTAAACAAAAATTAATTTAAAACTGTGAAACACATCACAGTTTGTGCTTTACTTTAATTGTGAATTGTTTTACAATAATTAATAAATTATTATTTATTACAAATCACTACAAAATTCAATCATTTGATGACTTTTTCATTCATAATATTCAACGAAATTTTTGTATTAAGAAAATAGAAATAAAAATTCTTTTGGGATGAGTTCTAACGCAGTTATAATTTATTGTATAATAAATTATAAACAACTAAATGGTAGAAATCATTTAAATCAATACTATAAGTTTAAAATGTAATCCAAAACCATCACAAACTATCAACTGATCCCTACAACTTTACACTATGGCATGGCCTCGACTGCAACAACTTATTTGAGTTCTAGCGCTGAAGAATACAAGTAGTAAACTGTCGAAAGTCTCTGCAAAATACAAAATACAAGTTTAGTGTCAATAAGTTGTGGTCAACAGTGAAACGTAAGTTTCATAATAATTTAATTGAAATTAAAATATGTGCTCAAACCAATAACACCCAAAATTTGAATAATTTATAGAAATAAAAATGTTTTTTGAGAGAAGTTTAAAGTTTGAGAAAATAATTATTACGAAACGTTTGTTTACATTAAATGACATTTGATTCTCAAAAATATTAAATTATCTGAAAGTGTTTTAAGTAATATCTTATTATAAACTGATAGTCGATAAACAATATCTAATTAAACATATGATATATTAACTGATAAATATATAGAACTTTTAGACCATTTTTTATGTGATTTTTCCTCTTTAGTCCTGAAAATGAGTGACGATTTTGAAAGCGATTTATCGACTTTTGTCCACAAATTGGTTTGTCTTTTATCTTATTTTAAATTTTAATTTTATTTACATTCAATCAGAGTTTGAATGACAATCAAAATGAGGCCAATATTGAGAACAAACAAATTGAGTATAAAATTATATATTATTTTTATAATAAGTTTAATAAAAATTTAAACAAAATATAAAAAGAAAATCGAAAACAACGACAAGAAGAGGAAGAACTGGTTTAGTTTATTACCAACAAATGTCAGAACATCGATGTCTTTGGGACGACAACTATGAAGAAAATCCAAAACGTTTTACCGAAACATTGAAACGATTTAATGAAATGAATTTAATAGAAAAATGTTTTATAATTGAAGTAAGTTTTGAACAAACGTTTGAAGTTTTGGTAATTAAGTTCTAATTGAAATTTGAAGCCACGAATGGCTACTGAAGAAGAAGTGCTTACAATCCATACGTCTGAACACTTAGAGTTTCTTAAAAGCACTCAAAATATCGTAGATTTAGAACTTCTCGAAGAGAAATCATCACATTTTGATGCCATTTATTTACATCCGAAGACTTATGAGTTGTCGCTCTACGCCTCGGGCTCTACCATTGAATTGATGTCTGCAATAGTTAGGGGTGAAGTCCAAAATGGCTTTGCATTAGTTCGACCGCCCGGACATCACGCTATGTCTTCGGAAGTTTGCGGGTAATCACTGATTGACTTCTTTCAAAAGATTAATTTGATTATTAGTTATTGTTATTTAAATAACGTCGCCGTCGGAGCCATGCATTGCATCAATAATTTGGGTTTAGAGAGAATTCTAATCGTTGATTGGGATATTCACCATGGACAGGTATGGACAGCTCACCATTACTTTTAACCAATTAATCAATTAAAGTATTGTTGTACTGAAGGCCACTCAATATAGTTTTTATGACGACAAACGGGTTTTGTATATATCGATACATCGCTACGAGTTTGGAGAGTTTTGGCCGGAACTCATTGAATCAAATTATAACTTTATTGGCGGTCAAAATGCAAAGGGTTTTAATATAAACATTCCTTTGAATGAAACACAAATGAATAACTCAGACTATCTGTCGATTTGGCACAATATTATTCTTCCTATCGCTTATGAATTTAACCCACAATTAGTGATTATTTCTGCCGGTTATGATTCTGCCATCGGATGCCCAGAAGGGGAAATGTGTTTGACTCCTGCAATTTATTCTCATTTATGCCATTCTTTAATGTCTTTGGCAAATGGAAAGGTATGTGTGGTTTTAGAGGGCGGGTATTGCATTCCATCTCTCGCTGAAAGCGCTGCCCTTACACTTAGAACACTACTCGGATATCCCTCTCCTTTAATAGAAGACTTAACTCCTTTGAAAGAATCGTTAATAAAATCAATTTTGGATGTGATTTGTGTCTTAAGGCCATATTGGAAATGTTTACAACTGCAGGGATTGTTTGATAGACACAATCCAATTGAATCACATCGTAAACAACATTTGCCTTTTGTTGAATATAAGGGCAAAATGGCTCTCATAGACAAACCAATTAAATACCCAACGCGTGACTGTTATCCCATTCAAGACATCGATAAGAAAAATGAATTACTCGCAGAAATTAATCGTTTGATAGCTATCACTGATTTGTCAGTTAGATATACGCACAGGACATGTATCGCATACGACGAAACTATGACTCAACATAATTGTTGGTCATCACATCCGGAGAGACCGTCCAGAATAAAGTCTATTTTTCAAAAACTAAAAGACGATAATTTATTAGAAAAATGTTTACATTTAAATACGAGATCTGCAACTGAAGAAGAATTAAGTTTAGTTCACACAAAGGATTACATCGAAACCATTAAAAGTACAGAAATTTTGACAGAAAAACAATTGAAGAAAATGTCGAATAAATACGATTCGGTTTATTTGATGAAAAATACTTATAATTCTGCGAAATTGGCTGTCGGTAACCTTTTACAAGTTGTTGACAATGTTTTAGAGGCTAAATGTTTGAATGGATTCGCGTGTGTTCGTCCTCCGGGACACCACTCCGATAGCGCCACTGCTTCTGGATTTTGTATTTTCAATAACGTGTCGATCGCCGCCGAATACGCGATTGAAAAATACAAATTGAATCGCATTTTAATACTTGATTGGGACGTACATCACGGCGACGGTCAGTACTTCACTCATTAATCATACTTTTAATAATTTTTCGAATAAAAAACAGGAACTCAAAAAATATTTGAAAATAATGAGAAAGTTTTATATATGTCTGTCCATCGATTCGATTTCGGAGAATTTTTTCCGACAACTATTCAATCAAATTATAATATAAGAAAAAACGTTGTAAACATTCCATGGAATGGCGGCCCAATGACTGACAACGAGTATATGTTAGCTCTCTTTAATATCATACTTCCCGTTGCCTATAGTTTTAATCCCGAACTGGTTTTAATCAGTGCCGGCTTCGACGCAGCCATAAGTCAGTTACACTATTATTGAAAATTATTATATTTTTCAATTCTATTGAACAGATGATCCACTGGGAGAATATGAAATAACTCCAGAATTTTATGGCCATTTCACGCATCACTTGTCCTCTTTAGCGAACGGCAAAATAATTCTTTGTCTTGAAGTGAGTCATTAGAATTATATCTGAACCCAATTTTAAAATTTTAATTTAAATTAAAGGGTGGATATAATCTGGAGTCTATCAGTAGTGCTTCTTCCGAATGTGTGTCTGTACTTTTGGGTGAACCGCCTAAACCACTTGAATTAAGACAATATAACAAATCTGCGATCGAAACACTAAAATGTGTGATAGCCTTTCATTCGACTAATTGGCAAAACTTGAAGTTTGACTACGATTTGCCCGAAAGCCATATTTAACGCCATAGAAGACGAAGGCTCGGATTTATGTAGCCTTTGGACTATCATTTCATTTGTTTGAATACTTTTAGATTATAACAAACTGTTCACTAATTCTTCTCAAATATATTTAGTTATATTTAGT
>JAQFZL010001108.1:0-11547 GCA_034695685.1 Galumna lanceata
TAACCATGAAATATAAATTTTCCAATCTTCAAAAGAAGACCAAGATCATTCAAATCCCTTACTTTGCGTGGAGGTAGTTGACTTCTTAGTTATTTTTCCAAATATTTTTTCCAAAACTTTTTTAAATATAGGGCTTAACAAAATGAGATAAAATTTATTTAACGATTTATATCTTTTACAAGATTAAGTAATAAAACTTGATGTTATTCATAGTAATGATGGTAATTTTATGTAATCTTTCAAATTTATCAATTTCAAATTATATCCATCTCAGAGATCTCACTGGATATTATTTTCAACGAAAAACGAATGTTTCTTATTTCATTAAATTCATCATGGATATCTTATTACATATTTAGTGAGATTATTTTTAAAAATATTAAAAAATAATTAATAAAACCATTGTTTTCTAATTTTATGTCTAATTGGATGTTTTCTAGTTACACAAATTTCATTTTGTTAGTTTGACGTTATTTTATTACAACCTGTTGACGTCATGGATTTTTTTAATAATTTGTAAATTTAATTGAAATTTATTTTGTCAAAAACAAAATACATAATTGAACATGGCTGTTTTTTCTCTAAACAATCAAATGTCTTCAAAATTCTACAATTTTAAACAATTGACTATTTTATTAGTCATTTATTTTCACCTTACCGTCAACTCTATGCCCTATGAGCACCATGACCATGAAGATCATGATGACCTTTACACTGAATACAATGGTAAGAACAAAGTTCCCTAGGATAGTTAATTCAATTTTCAAATGCAAGAAAATAAATATAAATATGTTAATCTTGTTGATTCTGTTGGACAGCCTTCACAGAATTGAACTTGCATTGAAATGCAGAAATAAATATATTATTAAACAAGTTATCAATAATTGCACAGAAGTGTTGATTCAAGGTTATTTATTACCGAATATCACAATTCTCTCCCAGTCTTCGCTTTTGAAATAGAATCAAATGTGAGACCATTTAAGTCTGTTTTCAAATAAAGCAATAAGAAATTGAATCTTATTGTCTGCTTGATTGTGAATATTTCAAGAATATTGTTCTTGATAAAATATTCATCAAGAATAAATTAATTTTTTAAAAGATTATCTAATTTTATTTAATTAAATAGGAACTCAAGTTGATTATAGTTCACCAAATATATCTGACAAAAGAGAAGATTTTGGCCAACAAAGCAAAGTTCCAACATATTATTTCATTTCGCCTAGGGTTCTTCCACCATCCAAAAATTATAGACGTTTCGGAAATAATAATAATAAGATTAAAAACCAAAATAGAAATAAAAATAATAATCAAAATGTGAATATAAATTCGAATAAAAATATTCAAAAGAATGATAACACAATTAACATTATCATACAGAATAGACCGAAATATCAAGATTAACCAGAAAATTATTTATCGGTATAAATATTTTATATTTTCATGAGAAACCAGCAATTAAATTTCATTTATTAAACAATTTTTGATCTTAACCAAATTTTATCATATTCTTTAATTAAAAATAAGTCTATTTATTTAAATGAATATTATGGCTCTCCTAAGAAAGATAATTTTCTAAATTGAGCCATGGTTATACCAAAACTGACCAATGAAACAGTTAATTTTTTTCAACATGTGAGCCTTTCTCTATTGACAAATGGCTCTTAACATGAACTTCACTCTTCATATGAGCCACAGATCAATGCAATGCTAATGCTATTACTATTAACCTTGGTCACCTCTATCATTGGAACTCAATTGAATAAAATCAACTTCAATAACTTGAGTTCAATCGTAATTCAGTTCAATCTCTATTCAAATCTCGAACTTTCTATGAGGTTAAGTCCAGCCATTTCTTTCAAATAATTTCCAACACTTTTCATTCTAATGTCTATTTTCAATTATTAGATTTAATAAGTCTTCGCTATTTTCCAAATTTAATTCAACTCATTTACCTTAATTTCCATATAATAATTTGATAAATCTATGAAAATAACAAGAATTTTTTACACCCGTAATTATTAAATATTCTGTTCAAAAAAACATCATAATATCATGAAAATTCTATTCTTGGTTGTCTTCACGTTTTTTTTCATTTTAATGTTGAGTTGAAAAATTTTAATATGGTTGAATTCCTGAATAGAAAACTGAGCTTCAATTCAGAAACTTTAAGCATATTCGATGAAATTTCTGCTGATGAGAAAGATTACCAATCCTACATCCATTGATCACTTATCTTAACATTGATGACATTCCTCTGTTCGACTTGTTTATATGAATCAGAATATTATGGACGTATGGGTACGGGTCGAGAATGATTGGCAAATTCATGTTTGCTCGATGAAGGCTAAAAATTTCGGAATTTTAGGCGTTTGTTCTCAACTGTTCTGGATTTCCCTTTAAGAAAACTTATTGTCGTTTTATTGTATTTTTTTGTTCTTATCTTAATTGTCTAATCATTTCCTATATCTTCAAAAAGTTTATCAAAACTCGATATTATTTTTTTCGTTTGATTCTCAAATTGATTTCTGGAATTATATCCATTATTCTGACCTAATTTATGTTAATATTCTCATACTCTAAATTGGTAAAGTTTTCATTTTTTTAGTGTAGTCAATACTCTTGTAGATTTGATCGGATAAAATGGAGTAACAAATTGGCAAACAACTTGATCTTGTAAAGACTTTTCACAACTTTGTGTGTGTTCATGAAATTATAATTTTTGTAGCCTTTCCATTTTTGGCCTTTTGATACTACAAAAAATAAATTTTTTGATAAACTTTTCACATTCTAGGCTGAAAGTCTCATCACTTATTTCAAAAACTAGTG
The DNA here is from genome assembly GCA_034695685.1 of Galumna lanceata. Taxonomy (NCBI): domain Eukaryota; kingdom Metazoa; phylum Arthropoda; class Arachnida; order Sarcoptiformes; family Galumnidae; genus Galumna; species Galumna lanceata. Next base: position 2,827 of record JAQFZL010001108.1, read on the forward strand.
CATCTTCAACCTTAAATAAACAATGAACATGTGGACTATCCCTGGATCAAAATTCAATTTTTATATAAAAATTAAGAACCTCATATACTTTGATTGGTCTATTGCTGTCTTTTATAACTGTGAAAAGTTCTATTATCCTTTAATCTTAATATCTAGCGCATGTCACTGTTTCGCGTCTGATCAAATCTTATTTCTCAATGATTGTCATCTTCATGATTTTTTATAACGTGACGGTTCTTCACTCTTTTGCTGAGAATAGTTAATAACTCTGACTACATGGTTTTTGCTGCTGATAAGGTAAGAACAGAAGTAAAGATATGTCTGATCATGGACATCAGTTCTTACATTCGAATTTGCCAAAAAGCCAGAGAAAAGCGGTCATTTCATAATACTTTATATGGGTTATCTTTTCTGATTAGTCCATATACTTTTCCTTTATTCAATACATCCTCAGCCTTGAAGGTTCATTCATTTTGCGATTCATGCATAAACATATATTGATTACATTCTTAAGTTTTTTCAGTTCTTTCTTTGGTATTTGAAAAAAATATTTCATAAAATGAAATTTCTTCGATCAAAACTTCTAAGTTCTGAACAGCAATCATCAAATAACTATCGTGAATATATCAAAATTCGCAAAACTTTACTGAAAAACACCTTGAGATTTATAAAAGCTCATAACATTATTTTTTCATCATTATGAATGAAGTTATAATTTAAAACCTAATTCATTTAAATTCATCACTTTTATCAGTCAATTTTAGTGTTTGATAATGATAGGTAGATAATCTCAAGAATAGGGTGACCATACCTCCTTTATTAAAGAGGTTTTTCCTCTATTCAGGGGGTTCGCTCCTCTATTTGGAGAGCTTCCTTTATTTCCTCTATTTGAGAAATCAGAAAATCAAACAAAAAATATCAAAAATTCCGAACATTTTCACCAAATATATGGAATGATCAAAGAAATTGAAACTTGATCAATTTAATTAAAGCCATGATATGTATCAGAATTCACTTTAATATTGACTGTTCGAAATTCAAAAACTATGTAAAACAAAATGAAAGGCTGATGAAGTGTGTAAAATCTGCTGCAAAATACAATCATATTTTATTTCAATGAATAATTTGATTTAAATGCAAAATAATCAACCTTTTTTTCATCCTTTTTCCGAAAATTTTTTTTCCTTCATTATCCTCTATTTTTAAATCTAAAATGACACGGTTTCCTTTATTCGAATTTTTGGATATGGTCACCCTACTCAAGAACTAATATAAAGAATATATTAGCTGAATAGTCAATTGATTGATTTGAGAAATTGGTTGTTGTGATGAAAATAAATTATAAAAAAGATGGAAGACTTAATCACATAATTCACAACAAAATCAATAGATAACTTGGAAAAATTAACCTTAATTATCAATATGAATGACCGTTCCGCCTTATCTATGAGTCGGCTTATGCTCGGAAAATTAGGGTTATATATGAAAAAAACTTTTGTTTGTTTCAAAATATTGAGAGTAAGGCTCGTATTTGATTGTGTTTCATGAAAAGAGGTTTTCACGACAAAAACTGGAAGAAAAAAACAATTATTTAATGTTATAAAATGCTGGAAATTTTTTTTCAATAAAATATATTATCAAGTTCATTCTCATGAACTTTCAAGATATGACTTATAATATTGACATAACACAACTGTTAATAAAATTTCATCATTTATTATCTTTTTATATCAAAATTATATAATTTCAATGTATATTAATTGTGTTATGTTTTCATTCAAAATAAATCAAAATCATTTGAACAACAATTATGTTGAGTTTGAGTATTTTCAGGACAATAATCGTCTAAAAACTGATTTGTTACAAAAAATAAAGTTCATCTCAAGAATTCAAACTGTTTATTATTAGTAAAAATGAATATACATTTTTGTTATTCTTAAACTTGTTCTTTGAAAGATTAATATCATTAATCTTGTTAATAATAATCATCATAATAATCATCATTATCATTCCTTTGTTTATTATTATTTCGATTATCATTAGTGTTAACATTACTGTTAACATTGTCATTGTTATTTCTACTTCCACGACCATTTCTATTTCCTCGCCCATTTCTATTTCGGCGTCTTCTTCTTCCACCAAAACCTCCATTTCCAACTACAATCGGTAAAGTATAATAGCTTGGTCTTTTCTTATGATGAGGTGAAATAAATTTTTCTCTATTAAAAGCTTCTGGTGAATCATGGTCATCATATCCAGAATAATATCTACTTTTTTCTAATTAAAAATAATTATAAATTTTTTTTGATGTCATATCATTAATAATTAGTTAATCAAATAATAGACAAGTTTTTAGCGTTTATTTTTGAAATCAAAAGTAAACATGTTTCTTACCCTCACGCAAATGATAAACATCATCATAATGTTTCGTATCAACTGGATAGTAAAGATAAATGATTATGATGATAGCCAATTGTATAAAACTGTACTTAAAATGCATTTTATTGTTATTGAAACTACAGATTTTAATATAATTACGTCAAACTGAAAAATACAAACATATGGTTTGAATAAATACCAGAGATGGCTGAAAGAGAGATTTCTACAATACTTCTAATTGAAAAAATTAGAAAAATCTGAGTAATCGGCAAAGAACTTCATCTTTAATGAGCGCTTGAACAATGGAAAATTTCAAAAATACACCCTCTGATTAGAAAATATGAAAAATACTCAGGTATCTTATGCCCTAATAGAGCTAAATTATTAGAGTTGATTAATTCAAAAACTACTTAAGATATCCATTTCAAAAACAAAATAAATTGTATAATATTCAGGAAAAATTCGAATATAAGAGTCGACCCATTAATTTTTGTATGAGTTTATAATAGAGGGCGTGAAAAAGGTTAGGGTTAAATTTGTCTTAAAAGTGAACCTTTTGTTAATTTATTTTTTTAAATATACATGTATATAAAAGCAAGTGTTCAAAGGTAGCTATGGTATAGCTAGCTATGAGTGTTTCACAATAGGATATCATTTGATAATGAAAAAATTTATAAAAATCAAATCCATATTTCTGTTGAGAAAAATCCGAGCATTTACTTCGAAAAACATTGAAACCGGAGCACAGGCTTCTAAAAATGGATTCATTAGACCAATTTAATCTTCAATTAGAAATTATCAAGTAATTAACCATAATAAAAAAATATTATCTTTGTTAAATATTTGAAAAATATTCCAAAAAAAGTAGGTCAGAATTCTGAACCACCAAAACTATATCTGAAAATATATGGAAACTTCATTAAACTTGCAAGATGATTAGTTTGTTATACTTTTGATTGACTCTTTGATATTGAGCAATAAATTTATCATATTAATAAAACTAACCTTGATAAATTTTTGACTTATTCTTATAATCATTTTGAAACAATGTTTCAATGGCTAACGTTTTCAAAAACTCACCTTAAACTTTGTAAACAAATATAAGTGTTCAAGTTTATATTTGAATTGTTCTTATTATTGGAAAAAATCAATGCATTCTTCATAATTAAAATCTTGGAGGTTTTTTTAAAATTAACACATATAGTTGTAGGCATCAGAATTTTGTAGTTACAAACATTTACTAACAAGAACATTTCAGATTACATATAACAAACTTAGGACATTGTAAGCACACATAGAGTAAAGAAAAAATACAACTTAATAACAATTATGCAATCAATTTATGTTATTCTAATTATAAACAATTGAAAGAATGTAAAACATTAGGTGAAACTTTAGAACATATTAGAAACATCTAGAACAGTATGAATAATCGAGAAAAGTATGCTAATAACAAAACAGGATGCCTACATAGTAATTGAGGCTCGAAGTTTGAATTTCTAAATTTGCTAAATAACAGATATGAGGATAATTTAATAAGCTAAGAAATATCTTTATTGTTTAAACATTTTATAAAAATACAAATGTTCAAATACTATTACAAATTGAAGTTAGCTTTCAGTTGAAAGTATATTTCAAATCATTTTCATTGTGCAAATGTTTATGATATATGAACCAGAACTTTCATTTAAACATTAAACTTTTAGTAAAGAAATTGATTGAATCAAATTCAGTTCAATATTTCAATTTGACTCAAATTTTCATATCAATGATTGAGATATAAATAAATTTCGTTTGAAATAAGTTTAAAAATTAATCATCATATTAATGGTTAGTAGCTATTCAGTAGATAAAACATTATCAGTATTTAATATGTCATTAATATCAGAGAAAATTGAATAAAAAGTTGAAAACGAATATTCAATTCAACCTGGAATGTAGCTCAAAATTACGGTATATGAACCAAAAAGTCACACTGGGTCATTTAGTGAAATGCACTTTAAACTGGTCAAAGTCAAAATTGTTTCAGTCATTTAACTTGATTAAGTTCTAAATGCCTCCTAGCTCTATTTAAAGCTATGAAAGACAGTGATAAAAGACACAAAGATAGTAACAACAAGGTTGATATATCAGGAGTTGTAATGATGGATAAGAGTCGTATAAAGTACTCAAGAACTAATAAAGGTTATATATTTAAGTCATTTTATCGACATAGACCAACCTTGTCAAAACAAAGCTTGAAAGATTGTCAATGGTCACATAGTTTGTACCTAGGATTCACATTGTTAGCCAAATCAGGAGTGGTTTTTTAACCAAGATCAAACTATTTATAGTGGAGTTTCAGGTCTTGTTCTCGATATCGCTAATGGCGTAAAAAAAGGCACTTCGATCATAGTTTGATACAAAACTCGTAAATCCAATCAATTATTTAAAGTTATTTTAATACAAGTTTAATAAAGTTATCCCTTGAATACAAATAATTAAATTAAGAATAACTCAAATTAAAATATAAAATAAATACATGATATCAAGTTTATATTTCTATACAATATTCCAAATATTTAAACATTAAATTTAAAGAAAAAAATTTCTCAAAATAAAACTATTGACTAATTTTTCATTTATTCAAATGAAAACGATTCTATTGAGCTTTAAAATTAAAAAAAATTTATTACGTCAAGGTTTAATAAAGATACCTAGTTACTATCCTAATTGATTCCAATTAGTCATTGATATTATTTCAGATCTTTTCTTGTAATATAGTTTCAAATTATTGTTCTATAATTTTTGTTTATAAAAAAGTTGACTATAATTTTCGAGGATACAATTCTTCAGCTGATTCGAAAGGTGATCGCGAACTCTTATCAAATATATTTTCTTTCAAATGAAGAATTTCAGTAAATTTTTGAGGCAAAACTTCATTGCGTTTATTCAAACGGTTTGATATATTAGAGATAAATTTGAATATTTTATTGAGTAACTGTTTTGCAAAACCATGCTCGTGATTGATGACCGCACAACCACATGATAGTGTGAGCATCAGTTAATTAAACTAAGATTTTGGGCACAAAATGAACAAGAAAATTTATTGGGACTACTGTTCACAGTTATATATTAATGAAATGGTTTAAAATTAGGCCAATTTACACTATGAAATCTGAAGTGAAATCATATAAATGATAAATTGTATTTATACACTTTTTACATATTTATTCATATGAAATATACACTTAAAGTGATTCATATAAAGAATCTACAAAAAAAGCTTTAAACAGGAAGTAGAATCCTACTATAGAATTAATTGACATTTTTAATAAGTCAACTTTGCTATTATAAAAATTATCAAAGTTAAAAATAAATGTTATTAGTACTTATTCTAAAATTTTTGAATAATGTTAGTAATTAATTTATTAAATCATATTTGAAATAATTACTCATAAAGATTCAAATTCTGTTGGCCGATAATTTTCTTAATAATTAATTAGTTTGAAATATTAATAAAAAAAACTTTGTTGAATTTTATAAAGGCTCATAAATATCCGAATCATATATAATTTCAAGTAATTAAATAACTTACAAAATTATCAATTTGTTAACCATCATTAAATAACTTTTGGTTGTATACAAAATGAATCATTGATATGAAGTCATTAGCCCTTAGGTTTTCAAATACTAGTTCTATCTTTAGATTTTTAGGAACCACCAAAAACATGGTTTCAAAGACACTAAAAACGAATTTATTATAGGGAATCATATTTTGTTCCATCCATAAGAGCTCACTTTTTAATAATTCACTGAAAGTTTTAAATCAAAATTTCATAATTATTTTTTAATTATATGAAGAATTTGATTACCATAGAATAGATAACCATTTGTTCAAATGAAAATAATAATTAGGTTGAGATCATATTACGCTTTTAACTATTACATCGAAATGTTATTTTCTTCAGTAATAAATTAACGGTTTTTTTGGTTAACTTTATGTGAGCCCCGCTCTGATATATACGCTCATTATATGACAAAACAATATACTAGAAAATTAATGATAATAAATTAATATCTACTTTAAGGACTAATGCTCAACATAAATGTATGTAATGTACACAATATCAAAGTTCATTTTAATGAGGATCTACTATAACGAGAATCCACTGTATCTCATTCATCAAATTAATCTTTTCTATCATATTTGATTGCATTTAATGAACATTATAATCAATTACTATAAAACCAACTGATCTACAGAAAATTTGCTTTGATTTAATTAAAAAAACTACGAAGAAAACCAATCATTTCAACACTATTATAGGTTAGTGAAACTATTATTTCATAGATAAAGTATCACTTATTACAGTACTCAACCATTAATTTTAAGTACCGATAATTTTAACTTACCATTAGTTTCAACCAAAACTCAAAACCAAAAACCCCTTCCCATATACCTAATGTTAGAAATCGATCGATAGTTTTAACACCAATAGTCTAAACTAACCGTTAGTTTAAAGTAAATGTGTGAACATAAAATACACAAATGCATATAAACTCATATCAATAATTTCAACTTAACTTAAAAACTGTTAATAAAATCAAAATTTGATGGAAAATTTGCAATTTATACAAAATATTCTTTTTTTTTTTAATTAATTGTTATATTTTTGTGTCAAAAATGGCGACTAATTTGAAAGATAAATCTGAAACAAACAAAAATAACCGATTTTTTGGCTTGAAATTCAATAAACTTTTAATTTTGATTTTAAATGTTTTTATAACTATCAACTAATACTTTTAACCAACCATTAATTTTAACCAAATTAACCAAACCAAACTTATTAAAATTAATGGCTGAATACTGTATAATCAAATCACTTTATTGACAATCTTGTGTTATTTCATCTGATTTTTATCTTTTCAAACATTTTAAAAATATGTTTATTTCATTTCACATATTTTAATCAAAATTCAGATATTTTTTAATTTTTTCAATCAATTTCTTCAACAAAAGCACAAAGATTTAGAAAAATTTAAAGAAATAAAATTATATTTAGTTTACAAAAGTATTTTAAATCAAATTTTACAATTTGACATAAAGAAAATATCCTGAGAAGGAAACTCTTGGAGACCCAAAAATGTGTTACTTTTTGAGAGCTTTTCATTTTGGGAATAAATGACTGAAAACTTTTGAAAATTACTTAATTAGAACAAATCAGTTATTTTGCTTTTAGGAAAAAATTCAAAAATTCCACTTAAAACGAAATTCATATAATTCTGTCGATCATAAAAAAATAATAATTCTTAAACGGCTCAACCGAATGTTGTTTTTTGAACTGTGCTTTAAAAGGTTATCAAGAATTTTTCTCTAATATAAAATTTTCAAATTTTTAAATTGGGCCTTTGAATAATCCTTTTCTCTCAGTCCAGACCTGATAAATGAATTTATTTTAAATATGTATCAAAAATTATTGTGAATTAATTATATTTTATTTTGACATCAAAATCATTGAAGTTTAATCATTACAAAGAAGTTATAATTACTTGAAAAACATGAATTTTTTAAATTTTATCAAAAATATCGTAATCCATGGATTAAGGACTAAGGATTAGATTAAGTTAAATTTTTTTCATAAAATTACTGGAAGTTCTTATATAATTAGTAATTAATTTTCAAAAATTTAAATGTAATTAAATCGATAAAACACTATTTTCATTCTATTTAATTTGAAGTTCAATTTTTGGATTCAAGGATTGAGACACTCTTTCATGAAATGAGATTTATATCAAATTTAAAATTTATTTCTAATATGATTATAACACTCACATTCAATAATGAGGCAATTATTTCCATTGAGAATTCCGATTTTGATGAAATATACCTTGTTGAATTAATTATTAAATAACCGTAAGGTTTACTGAGTTTATTTTCATGTAGTTTGATTAGTGGAATATTTCTTTAGTGGTTTGTTGTGAGACAAATAATTTATATACAAGGTTAAATATTTGTATTAATCTTAACAGAACTTGAACTTATTTAATTAAGTAATGAAATCACTTATTAGTTTAAATGAACTTTTATAAAAATCATGATAATTTAAAACTTAAATAAAACTATGATTATCAAAATATTCCTTAAACTATAAATCTATTGAGTTTTTTCCAAACATTTTCTCATATCTTGATAATATAGTCAAAGTAGTTTACCAATGGCTTAGATATAACTCAGAATTGTTTGATTTTCGTAAAATTTAGTCAATTTTTTATTAAATATTCAAAACATTTTTTAGTGGAAAAGTTCTCAAACAAAACATTAATTATTCAATTTATTTGAAGTCTACATAAAATAACATT
>JAQFZL010001109.1:0-11542 GCA_034695685.1 Galumna lanceata
CAATTTCTTTACAATTTAAGTGACTTTTTCTATGATATTTTCCCACAAAAACCTTTTATATAAGTTCTTAAATAATAAAATATTCATTAAATTTACAAATTATATTAAATATAACGCATTTATAGGTTTTAATTTGATTCACAATTAATTTTTCTCATAAATAAAATTAATTGATTAATATAAAAGTGTCCAAAAAATAAGTATCAGTTAATAATAAGATATGATTTACAAATGAATATATAATGTATTGAATTCTGAAGTTATTATTAAATCACAACTATTTCTATATACATCTTAAACCCATAACTTTTGAAATTCCCATTTTTAATGACCTTTAATACAATATTCTTAAAAGAATTATATTTTTCGTTTTTAATAAACATTTTTTAAGAATCTTTTCTTAAGAAATTATTTTCAAATACCGGGTATTTTTGTCCCTTAAATAGAATCGATTTATCATTAATTTTTGTGAATCAATATTCAAGATTACTATAAATAATTTCCCATTTTTATGATAAACTTTAGAATTTGATTGCATTAAAATTTTATTATTCAATGACTAAAAGTAAAAAGGTATGTTAGATTTATCTAAGAAAACTATTTAAAATGTGGGCCAATTTATTATATTCACATGGGCTGTTTTGTCGCCATTCCCCTCACTCTAGCAAATTTTTTATTCAAATGTAGTAGTTTTTGATATTTTTGATCGAAAAGTAAAGAATTTAATTAATGGATTCGAGAAAAAATTGATGTCAAAAGTTTGCAATCATTTGATATATTGTTTGTGAAAAACAAGTCATTAGGAAATATAATCGAATGAAAACAATTAAATAAGAAATCAAATAATGTTTTAATGTATGACATAATGAACTTCTGTTTACTCTAAAAATAAAGAAAACCTGTTCTTCAGTTATTTAGTCTTACGATGAGTTTGAAGTTCACCACTTATTTCAATGAATGAAATATATTGAACTCAGAGAGCACTTACCTCTGAGTCGTTGCTTGAAATCAAACATAGAAATTGGACACAATTTTCAAATCAGACACAACTGTTGTCGTGTCAGCCAATGATCCCGTTTTGATAATTTTGACTAAAATTAATAAATAAATCAAAATATTATTTTAGTGAACGATTTGGGCGGAGATCGCAGTGGAGAAGGAAAAAGTAGTTCAGCTGCTGATCAAGTCGTTGAAGAAATTCGGAAAAGTGGCGGTAAAGCAGTCGCCGATTATAGTAAGTATTAGTCAATAAATGACTTTTTCTATATATTCTTAATTTTATAGATTCGGTAGAAAACGGACATCAAATCATTAAGACAGCGATCGATAATTTTGGTCGAATCGGTCAGTTGTCAACATTTTAATCGCATTTTAAATATGTTTTATTGCCTTCAAAACAGATATTTTGATAAATAACGCGGGAATACTTCGCGACAAATCATTTGCTAAAATTTCAGAACAGGATTGGGGTATAAAACAGTCTTCACTTTAAACATCTTATAATTTATATATAAAATATTTTTATTCATTTATATATTCAGAATTAGTACACCAAGTTCATTTAAAAGGATCATTTTCAGTAACAAGAGCAGTCTGGCCTTACTTTCAACAACAAAAATATGGCCGGTATTTGACTTTTTGTGACTTTTAGTTATAAATATTTGGAAAATTTATGAAAAAACAATTTGTTTTCGTAAAAAAAAATTAAGAGAATTTTGTCAAATGGTTTTTGCCGATAACTTAATGATTGGGCAAAACCTCATATGATTTCCTCTAAAATTTTATTCAAATATATCATTAGAATCGTTATGACTACATCTCCGGCTGGTATTTATGGAAATTTTGGTCAAACAAATTACAGCTCCGGTGAGTCAAACAATTCGCTTATTATAAGTTCTAAATTTAATCATTAATTAATTTATAGCAAAACTCGGTTTAGTTGGTTTGAGCAATACATTAGCCATTGAAGGCCTTAAGTATAATATTCACTGCAATTCTATCGCACCGGTGGCCGCTTCACGACTTACTGAAGATATATTTCCAGAGAGTTTGTCTTTATTTGCAATTTTTCGATTTATTTTCAAAATTTCTTAGATTTCATGGATTACTTTAAACCATCTTATGTCGCGCCGGTCGTTGTTTGGCTCTCTCACGAGTCTTGTCCCGAAACCGGAGGTGTTATTGAAACTGCTGGCGGTTATGTCGGCAAATATCGATGGCAGAGGTCTGAAGGAAAAGTATTTTCACCGCCAGATTCTATGACACTTGAAAGTGTTCGAGACTTTTGGCCACAAATAACAGATATGAGTAAATTTAGTGCTCCCAATTCATTCCAGGGTGAGTTCATTTTTATTTTTTCACTGATTTAATGGGTCCATATCAGAGCATACTTTAAGCTTGGTCAATTCTCTTAAACAAAATTCTGAGACAAATGAAATGAAAGAATCTCTTGAATTAAATGACGGATATTCTACAGATGACACTATACTCTATGCACTCTCCGGTAATTTGTTTTGTTTTATTTTTATTCAAATTATAAATATTTTAATTAATTAAATTCAGTGGGAGTTTCCACTCGCGAACCAAAGCATTTAAAATTTCTCTATGAATGCAATGAAGACTTTTCTGTTGTTCCGAGTTTTGGAGCAGTTATTGGTCTCAAAGCTATTACAAACAGTTCTATATTTCAAGAATCGCTTCAAAAATATAATATTAGAGCCGATCCGACAAAAGTAAGTTTATAACCAAATATTAATGATTTCGAATTATTTTTCATTATATTAATAAAAAGTTAGTACACGGAGAACACTATTTGCAAGTTATGAATCCTATCCCTCATTCGGCTTCTCTTGTGTCTAAACCAAAGCTAATCGATATTCTGGACAAAGGGTCGGGTGCTCTTCTTATTGTCGGAGGTTTATATTAATAACTATATTATTATTCAAATATTAATAAGTTTTTAATAGTCGATACTTACGATCAAAATGGAATTCATTTATTTTACAATCAATTATCTCTGTTTTTGGTCGGATCTGGAAATTTCGGCGGTAAAAGAATGAGTGGCGACAATACAATTATATCAATAAAAAAGGCTCCGAATAGAGCGCCGGATGCTATCGTTTCAGAAAAGACATCCATAGATCAGGTTTTCAAACCTTACTTTATATTAAATAACTAAAAATTGATTCAATTATTTTACTAAAGGCTGCGATTTATCGCTTGTGTGGCGACAAAAATCCATTACATATCGATCCGATGTTTGCATCCGTTGGCGGTATTTTCATATAACTTAAGAAATGATTTAAATTATTTAAAAAGTTATTCTTCAGGATTTTCGAGTCCTATACTCCATGGCTTGTGTACAATGGGTTTTGCATTAAGACATGTTTTGAGCCATTATTGTGATTATGACGTCCAACAATTCCAAAGTATCAAAACTCGTTTTGTCGGACCCGTAACTCCCGGACAGACTATTGAAACAAAAATGTGGAGAGAAGGCAATCGAATATATTTTGAAAGCTATGTTACCGAAACTGGAAAACAAATTATATCCGGTGCTTATGTCGATCTAATTCCAAAGAGTGGCATCCATTCAGAAATTGTAAGATTATTTGCAGTTCTATTTTTTTTTTAATTAATAATATTCTCACAGAATAAAAGTGATGAAAATCATGTTATTTCAAGAAATCAATTTTCTAATCAAAGCGACCAAAACTTTAAAAATGTTCCGCAATTTGAAAATGAAATTAAATTCATTTGCGCTCCATATCAGGGAAATGATGGTCAGGGAGGGAGTGATGGAAGTTCCAGAATAGATAAAATTTTTGGGGGATGGCTTTCTGTCAGAATTGGTGAACACAAAGAATTGGTTCCGATTATCAAAACTGTTTATCAGTGGAATATAATTAAAAACGGAAAAATCACTTCAATTTGGAGTATTATTTAGTTTTTTAATTAAATCTAATCTAAATTATTATTTAGCTCTCGATTTGAAGAATGGCGACGGATCTGTTTATAAAGGTAGCCCTAAGACGGGTAAAGCTGATTGTATTCTTAATATCGATGAGGAAACAGCTGTTAATGTGTTTGAAGGCAGAGAAGATGCAATGAAAGTATAATTAAATTTTCAAATTATTCATATTTTATTTCAATTATACTTTTTTTAAGGCTTTTATGAGCGGAAAATTGAAAATAGCGGGTAATATATTAGCCGCTCAAAAGTTGCAACAACTTTGGGCAGAAGAGGCTCCTCGAGGTTCAGTTTCAATTGACCAAGAACCTGAATTTACTCCTTCAAATCTTCAATCAAGTGATGAAAAAGCACTCTTTGATGTAAACTATAATTATTTAAATATAATTAAGATTTAATTTTTAAATTTGTTTTACAGTCAGTACCGGTTTCGGGCCTTAAATCTGATATCGTTTTTACTGTTTTTAAGAACCGTATGCCCGAAGAACCAGATCTGGTCAGACGTCTCAGAGTTATATTTCAATTCAATATAACAGTCGATGGAAAGATCATAACAATTTGGAGTCAGAATATTAACAAATACTTTAATCATTTATTAACTTTTGTTTATTATAGCGACGGACAACAAAACTAAAGTAGAGGGCGAAGTATATACCGGTCCGCCCAGAAATGGAAAACCCGATTGCAATGTGACCGTCGAAGACGACGACTTTTTAAAACTGATGGTCGGAAAACTGAATCCTCAACGGGTTTGTTGTGATTTAATAAAGTTTTGATAAAAATTCAATAAATTATTAAAACTCAGGCATTTATGTCCGGAAAGTTGAAAATTAAGGGCAATATTATGTTACTTCAAAAACTCAATTCATTGTGGCTCGACTTACAAAAGGCTGGAAAGGCTCCAGAATTGCCATTTTTGACTGATATGATGCTTAAAACGGTATTAAACATACATTTGATTCAATAATTTAATGGAAAGATTTCACCTTAAAAAGAGTGTTATTCCCGGTTTGAGAAGTGAATCAATGATTGTAGAATTGGTTCAGCGTTTGGTTCGTTTGCCTCAACTCTGTAATGAAGTGCAGACACTCATTGGATTCAATATAACAAAAGGCGGACAATCCGTCTCAAAGTGGAGTAAGTGATCCCTATTTTGAATTATTTTCAATTTGATTGAGAATTAAAAATAATTGAATGCTTTCAGCCCTCGATTTCACTAAAAATAAAATGAGCGGAATCTTTGATCGCGGATTACCCGATAAGAACTACTGTATCCTAACCATAGACGACGACGACTTCGTTAGATTGACTTTTAATCGAATTAACTTAAAAGACGTGAGTTTTTCATTTCATTTAATATTAACTGTAAATCGATTAATAATTTACAGTCGATTTCGAGCGGAAAAATCAAAGTAGAGGGCGATCGAGAGGTACTACAAAAGATCGCCGTTTTATTCACAACTCCAACCACTAAATCAAAACTTTAAACCAATTGTTTTAATTAATATATATTTTATATCCAAAACTTTATATTTCAATAAAAGGAAATCTTTAAAATTGATTCGAATATAAAATTTATTTTTTAACAAAAAATCTTTTAAATTAAAATTAATGTTTTTTGAGCGACTGTTTCCCCGAAACTATTGACTCGTATTTGCTTTTACTTCTAAACCATAAAAGGAAAGGAATGACGAGCGATGGCAAAGTCATAATAGCAAAAGCAGACCAATCCAACTGTCAATACAAACATTTTTTAGATAAAAGTGATTAATAGACAAATTAATTGCAATTAATAATAAAATCAATGATTAGTTCCGAATAATTTGTAATTAATTGGTTTGTTTAGAGTATAATCTCTTCAAATATTTTTAAGGTTTTTTAATCATCTGTTGATTAAAAACCAAAACAATAAACAATTTAATGATTAGTACTTAAAAAGAGTTAATCTTTGATTCAATTAATTTCAATCCATTTGTTAATATCGATAACGAAATGAATTGAAATCATATAATAATAAAATAATGTTTAAGTGTTTACCACATGAGGTGAAAATCTTCGATCAAATTCTTTCAAAGAGACAATAAAACCCTCTCCCGGTTCAGAAGTGAATCCCATTTGCGGTTCTTTTGACTCTTCGTCCGTTAAATAAGAGACTTCTCCGGCGGTGAAGTTAAATCTGCCCCAAATGCCGACCTTTGGGCGAACCACTGCTGAATGGGTTATATTAGAACCTCTGAAACAAATTATTTGTTTGAGTTTTGCCCAAAATCTTGAAAATGAGTGACACTTACGCTCCGATTCGTGGAATCTTAAACTTAAGAACTCCTCCAATAAAGTCAAAGTGTTCTTCAGAAAAGCTATTGTCTGATATGAGGACATCGACGGCCGCACTTAACATAAACTGTTATAAAGTGTCACTTATTTGACATTATATCAAACCTTTGGCCGACATTAAAGATGTTATAATTGACGACAATATCACGGCTTTCGACCAAATATTTATTGAGGACTTGTTTTTCAATAAGAAGTCGGGCCGGAGTCGTAACCTCTTCCTGACCACAAACCATAGCTATCATAATAAGGTTAATGATATTAAATGACCAAAAAAGTGATGCCATTGTCCTCATTCTCGATATTTATTTAAAAAATCTTAAACTTTAAGACTTAAAGAAATTCCAACAAAACATATGATAAAAACCAATAGAAAAGTGATTTCATTGAAGTTTAAATCAATGGAAACATTAAAAGGAATTTTAGTGACGATATTATGTTTGACACGTGGACTGAACACCGGTTTTCGATACCACTAACGATACTATCGATTAAATATATCGATATAAGAGTGACGTCAATACTCTGAGGGAAAAGAAATACTTTCAAAAGCATTGTTTTCACTGTATTTAAAGGTTTGGCTCCGATGTCAGTCCCCATAACGTCATATCCATTGAAGCCATCGATTGGTTAAATGAAAGACGCATTGAAAGCATTGACTGACTATCGGTTCAGTCGATTCATATAATATCTCTTTTTCTCAATCCGTTTGACGGAATACACGCTTTAGACACGTCTTACCACTGATTTGATAATCGGGACAAGAAATCATCAAAAATGGTATGAATTTTAATTAAATTCTTTTAACAAAATAACAATTCTTTACATTAAATAACAAAAAAAGTTTAATTAAGTTTTAATTAAATAACAATTAGTTGAGTATAGGTTTTGATTGAGTGATGGCTACCAAACGCTTAACGTTTTCAAAGCGTTTTAAGACATGCCTTAAGACATGACTCAAGACATGATTCAATTCACTTATTTTTAATTTGATTTTGAAAATGCATTGAATGGTAACTAATTTAATGTAAATTCAGGTGAACTTCACTGTAGACGAGATTCGGGTTATGATGAATAAGAAGCGGAATATCCGGAACATGTCGGTGATAGCCCATGTTGACCATGGTAAGTCAACACTCACTGACTCACTCGTATCGAAGGCCGGAATCATCGCCGCCTCGAAGGCTGGAGAAATGCGATTCACTGATACCCGAAAGGATGAACAGGAGAGGTGTATCACTATTAAGTCGACCGCCATTTCCATGTATTTCGAAATGAGAGAAAGTGATATGTCTTTCATCAAAGAAGCGGATCAAAAGGAAGTCGGAAATGAAAAGGGATTCTTAATTAACCTGATTGACAGTCCGGGTCACGTCGACTTCAGCTCAGAAGTGACGGCAGCCCTTCGGGTCACTGACGGCGCTCTCGTTGTCGTCGATTGCGTTTCCGGTATTAATATTTTTCAAATTTGACTGATATTTAACTGAAAGTGTTGTCATTTATAGGTGTTTGTGTCCAGACTGAGACAGTACTGCGTCAGGCAATCGCTGAGAGGATAAAACCCGTTCTGTTTATGAACAAGATGGATTTGGCCATGCTCACTCTACAACTCGAACAGGAAGATCTCTATCAAAAGTTCACTCGTATTGTCGAAACTGTTAACGTAATTATCGCCACTTATGCCGACGAATCGGGTCCTATGGGTGACATCAAAGTGGATCCATCCAAAGGAAGTGTTGGCTTTGGATCCGGACTCCACGGATGGGCCTTCACTTTGAAACAGTTCTCTGAAATGTACGCCGAAAAGTTTAAGATCGACACAGAAAAGCTAATGAACCGACTCTGGGGGGAAAACTTCTATAACCCGACCACTAGGAAGTGGTCCAAAAGATTTGACGAGGGGTACAAACGATCGTTTTGTATGTTTGTTTTGGACCCCATTTTCAAAATATTCGACGCTATTATGAACTTCAAAAAGGAAGAGATCCCAAAACTTCTCGAAAAACTGAATATCGTTCTTAAAGGAGAGGATAAAGAAAAGGAGGGAAAAGACCTCTTGAAAGTTGTGATGAGAACTTGGCTGCCGGCGGGAGAGAGTCTTCTTCAGATGATAGCCATACATTTGCCGTCGCCCATCACTGCACAGAAATATAGAATGGAATTATTATATGAAGGACCGCACGACGACGAGGCAGCTGTCGGTACGTATTTTCAAGCATTTATTGAATTTTTCTAACAAATTGAGTTAATAGCCATCAAAAGCTGTAATCCTGAGGGACCTCTAATGATGTACATCTCGAAAATGGTGCCGACCTCTGATAAGGGACGCTTTTACGCATTTGGTCGCGTTTTCTCTGGTATTGTCTCTTCAGGACAGAAGTGCAGAATCATGGGTCCGAATTATGTTCCCGGAAAGAAAGAAGATTTGGTTGAAAAGGCTATCCAACGGTTAGCCAATAGTAAAGTGTATTTCGAGACTAATTGATTGCTTTTCAGAACTGTTCTAATGATGGGCCGAAACGTAGAATCTATTGAAAACGTTCCCTGCGGTAACATTTGTGGTCTCGTAGGAGTCGATCAGTTCCTCGTAAAGACTGGAACCATTTCCACCTTTAAAGACGCGCATAACATGAAAGTCATGAAATTCTCTGTCAGTCCTGTTGTCAGAGTAGCGGTTGAGCCCAAAAATCCGGCAGATTTACCAAAACTTGTTGAAGGACTCAAACGTTTGGCCAAATCTGATCCTATGGTTCAGTGTATTATTGAAGAGTCGGGCGAACACATCGTCGCTGGCGCTGGAGAATTACATCTTGAGATTTGTTTGAAAGATCTGGAAGAAGACCATGCTCAGATTCCTATCAAGACTTCCGATCCCGTCGTCACTTATAGAGAGACCGTTTCTGAAGAATCCAATATTATGTGTCTCTCGAAGTCTCCTAATAAACACAATCGCTTGTATATGAGGGCAACGCCAATGCCTGAAGGACTGGCCGAAGACATCGATAAGGGAGATGTCAGTCCCAAAGATGAGTTCAAAGCAAGAGCGCGACTCCTCTCTGAAAGATATGAATGGGACGCAACTGAAGCCCGTAAAATCTGGGCCTTTGGACCCGAAGGAACCGGACCTAATCTTTTGATTGATGTGACAAAAGGTGTCCAATATCTTAATGAAATCAAAGATAGTGTTGTCGCTGGTTTCCAGTGGGCCACCAAAGAGGTAACTCATTCACATTTAATCCAAAATTTACGCTTGACTTCCAATTTTAGAGTGTTTTATGTGAAGAGAATATGAGAGGCGTTCGGTTTAATATACACGACGTGACACTTCATGCGGATGCCATTCATCGCGGCGGCGGACAAATCATTCCGACTGCCCGCAGATGTTTCTATGCCTGCATATTAACGGCTGCGCCCAGACTTTTAGAGCCCGTATACAACGTTGAAATTCAATGCCCAGAAACCGCAGTTGGAGGCATCTATGGTGTGCTTAACAGAAGAAGAGGTCATGTCGTAGAAGAGAATCAGGTTATGGGAACCCCAATGTTTATGGTTAAAGCCTTCCTTCCCGTCAATGAATCATTTGGATTTACCGCTGATTTAAGATCCAATACTGGCGGTCAAGCGTTCCCTCAATGCGTATTCGATCACTGGCAGGTTCTCCCCGGAGACCCACTGGACGGCAAATCTCGTCCCCACACTGTTGTAATGGAGACCCGAAAACGCAAAGGTCTGAAAGACTCTCTGCCAGACTTAGAGAGTTATTTGGATAAGTTATAAACATTTGTCTATCAGTTGATCATTGATTTAATTCTCTAACAATTTATTACAATTTAAATATCAATTGATTTAAATGTTTCATAATTTCGATTAATTTCTTTTATTAAAATTAAAATTTCGGTTTTAAATGAATTTAATTCTATTTTTATTCATTTCATAGTTTTTTAATTTAAGATTTAATTTAAAACTTTTCCAATAATTTTTAACCCTAAACTTGTTTTCTAAAAACTAGTGACGTTTTGTCGATACATTCAATAATGAAATACTGACTAAACAACAAAGTTTTTTGAATAAAACGGACAAATTGGGGAATATTTCTAGAAGTTTGGGTTCAAAATACATAACTAAATGTTTTCAATAAAATTTTTTGAAATCAAATTTGTTTTTTAAAAGATATATCTATAGTTTATTTTCCATTTAACGGAATCGAATTATCATGGTCACTTAATATATCAATTATAGTGAACCATCAAACTTTCTAACAAAATCATCTTGCTAAAACAATTATTGTTTAATGAATATGAAAATTTAGTATTACCAGTAGAGCTAAAATGTTTTTACTAAAAACATATTGAAACCAATCACTCCAGTCAGGGATGACCACAGATCCCCTTCGGCCAGAGGGGTACCAATTTTTCATCAATACAGTGACGGGGTTTAATCTATACCCTCTCCTCACACCAAAATTTATTGAGTAGAGCCCTAAAAAATGGATGATCGCGTCCGGTCAGATCAGGTAAGCAATAATTTTTAGGTCAGGTCTGAAAATTTTAATAGAGTATTATCAGGAATGGCAAAGAGGGGGTATATCAAAATATCCCCCTAAGACGAGAAAATTGGCAAAATACCCCCTGAGACGCACTAGACCCCCATCGCTGGCTCGGATTTTCCGAAATTTTAGATAATTTTGTGATTTTTTAATAAAATAATTAAATAATTAATGCCTTTTTTAAGTTATTTTATCATTTTAAGCATAAAATAGTCTATTTTTGATGCATTTTTTGAAAATAAAAAACTGTAAAAAATTGAAAAAAATTTTCAAAAAAAAAACTGAAAATTAGCCCCTTTTAGTATTTAAAAAAAGTTTTTTTGATAAAAAATAGTCTATTATTCACTTAAATAATATAAAACATCGGGGAAAAACGGTGTTTTTAGTGTTTTTAGCGATTTTAGCATTTTTTGAAAATACCCCCCTGATACCCCTCTGAGCAGAAACCAAAATACCCCCTGAGATCGAGGTCTTTTGCCATGCCTGGTATTATTGTGTATAAAAATTACTCAATTTTATAAACCTTAATAGGTATATAAGCCAACATATTCTCTGACTTTAAAAAATAACTATCATTTAATTCAGTTTGTTTTTGATAAATTAAAATCGACCAAAAATTATCCGAATGGCCTACTCTTCACCCGAATTTCGGGTCTCAAAATTTGTAGTGAAACAAGAATTTATGAATCAATGAA